>SWKW01000215.1:0-48072 GCA_011058865.1 Didymella keratinophila
TACGTGGCTCAATGACCTCATTTCTGAAAAGTGACTGAGGGTGGTTGGGCGGGCGGCACGCGGGGTCGTGCGTCACGGCGTGTACCACGGTAGTCTACATCTGGTTCTCTCCCGCGGCTCCACGACTTGTTCGCCCTGCGCCCCCCAGGATCAGAGTCACTTGCGCAATCCATCCTCCCGCCAGCCAACGCACGCCGTTTAATAACTCTAATTAAGTGAAAAATGTACATTTGTGGTTCGACGCAGCTGGCATTGGAGGAAGGGAAGAGCGCGTACGGAGGTACACTTCCGCCGATTCCCTGTTGCATGGATTTCGCCCTGCCGTATACCCCTCTTGCACATGCAATGTGCATGTGGAAAACGCGTGACTGTAGATGGAATGTATTACTTTCCACGTTTTCCCCGCAAAACGGAGAGATAATACAATCTGCAGCCTCGGACAGACCCATGAATGGGCATCGGGGTTTGTGGTGTTGTAACGCATGACTCGGTGCAAGCGCCCACCACGACATACCCATATCGCCGCTGCTACCATCCAGACTCGAACAAGCAATCATGGCACTTTAGCCAGTGGCACACCAAGCTTCATGCTTGCCCGTCGCAAAGCTGGACGTAAGATCCGAGCCGGCATGGTCCTCCGTTCCTGAAGCTAGAAGCCGAAATTAAGCAGGACCGCTGGGCCGCCACGTCTGGGGTAAAGTGTGGAGAAGCGATGCTGCAAGTGTTTATTGGGGTGAGTGATCATGCGGAGGCAAAGAAGCTGACTGAATGGAAGGAATGAGTAATGATCGAAGGCGCAGAACCTTCTCTGCGGAACGATCCTCGCGTGGCTGCTGTCAGACTGACCTGACAGCTGTACGATCTAATGCTCGTGTTCGGGCTAGGAACGCATTGGAGCTGACCGAACTGCTATTCGCTTGTGACTTTGACCTGAGCTGGTGTAGAACCGCGGCGCGCAATTGGCGGCATGTCGGTCTCAGCTCCCGGATCAAAGATGCGTAGAGCCGTCGTGTAACTTTCGATAGTTTGATGAGGTGGAGCTTGATGTGCTGGAACCGCTTGCACGCTGTTACCTCATGGATCTATCCGAATCGAAGCATCATTAGATGCACGTACAATTCCCCCGATATCGCGGCGCGTAGGGCGGCGGCGCAGTTGCAGTCAACGCCGTTACTGTGTTCTCGCTTGGGTAAGAAGGTACGTACCGAGATTCCTTGCTCTTGCGGCTGGTAAAGGAACCGTAGCCGCTTGCTAGCACATATCGAGACTTTCCTCTTCCAGAAGTTGAATTTGTCCGGTTGGACGGGACGTGTCGTGAATGTGACCAGCTCTGTATTACTGCGTTTGCGTCGTTCTTGCCCGCTATTGGCGCTCAACGCGTGCAGGAAATGAAGGTGTGGAGTAGTAGGAAATGGCAAGCAATGGAGATCCGGGGTTCGAACGGTCAGCCTTGTACAATATCGCACACGCGAGCTTCGTACATGCGCGCTGGCGGAACAGAAAGAGACATCAGCCGGTTATCTTGCGCAACCATCGTGAACTCTTTTGAGACTTGTACAGCACAGACATCCGGTAAGTCCCAGTCGCCTTACGCTTTTCGGCAAATAAGTCGCACGGCTGGTACCTCGCTTTTTCGAGTACGCGATTGGCAGTTCCTTGCCAGCCGCCGGCAATTCTTGCTGTCCAGATGCAGAACGGAGTCGATGATACTGCGCTGACATTATTGGTGGAACGAAAGTACAGGCACTTACCCTCACGTGTAGTCATGCGGTACTTGAAGCCTCTAGCTTGTACATTTCACATGTCAGTTGGGCTCCGAGCGCAGTGGACGGCGAAGTCATGTCGATGCTGCAGGTTCATGCACCCTTGACGAACGTGCTGAAGCGAAGACAAGAAGGGAAGGAACTCAAGCATAGCGCAACACCTACGGCATTCGGTACTTGCAGCAACGCCTTATCTTACGCCAGCCGCTTTCATCAGCCAGCAGCGCACGCAAGAACAGCGCTCGATGCGCACTCGTTTGGTGTCGATTTTGAATCCCGACCTGCCTTTTTGCTTCATGAGACGGGACAGTGGAAGGATCAAAAGGGCTGCGCGAGGCGCCTCTAGTGCCCGGCAACATGCAACATAGGAAGTTGTGCAGCTGCATGATGTTGGATCCCGAGGCTGTGCCCCAATACGACAGCCGATCATCGTATAACGGCGGCGCCATGAGCTTTTCTTGACCGCAATCGCTGCTCGTACACGGTGTGGAACTCTTTGATGCTAGGCACTCGTACTGCATCTGCCTTGGGCCGAAGGGAGGGTGGAAAGTGACGACGAGAGGCGGAGATTTTGTGGCCGTGGGTGACTCGAAAGATCCTGGCGAAGGTTTGCCCTCAAAGCCGAGTTCAGTATGTCACCGATGTTGGAGGTCGTGACAGGGAATTGCGCTCGTAGCGCCT
Organism: Didymella keratinophila; assembly: GCA_011058865.1. Classification (NCBI taxonomy): domain Eukaryota; kingdom Fungi; phylum Ascomycota; class Dothideomycetes; order Pleosporales; family Didymellaceae; genus Didymella; species Didymella keratinophila. The sequence goes on from SWKW01000215.1 coordinate 2,445, forward strand.
GCGAACAGCGCAACAACCAGCGCACTGAGGGCAGCGGCTGCAATGGCGTGCAGGTTGACGTTATCTCACCTCCTACCTCTTCAGGATGAGGCCGCACCTAGCGCACAACGAGCGGTTCTGTCGCGAAGTTGTACTCAGGCGAGTACAAGGCATGTCGTCAGGCTCCTAATCTTTTGTTCCTGGCGCTTCATTTCCTTACTCGTGTGCCTGGCAGCGGGTGCGTCGCACAGCAGCTTGGCCTGCCAGACGGTCTTGGTCATGTTGTGCTCCCAGCATCGACCCGCGGGCCGGTCTTGCCCATTCGTACAGCATGCTGTATGTGCTGCGCGGAAGCAGCGACGTTGCTGTGTCACCCTCCAGCATCGCTCGTCGAGATCACGTGTGTACTTCGAGTAGGATGAAGATGTGAGAAGGAGAAGAAGACAAGTCAGAGTTTGGAAGGGATAGCATTGGTGGCAGAACGCTGGCCTTGGTGAACGAGACCCTGGAGGCCTAAAGTGAGCATTACGCTCGACTCCCGACTTTGCTTATTTTGCAAATGAAAAGTATGTGTTGTTCAAAGGGAGCGTCGTGCTTTGACATGTGGGTATGAAGTGACCTTCATCGCACGGCACTTTGGCTAGCTTCTTCGTATTTGGAGCAAAAGCGTCTGGTTGCAGCAAAGTAGATCACTACATGGCTAACACCTTGTTCTAGGCAGCCTATGGACTGGGCAGTGGTTTCAGTGCTCGAGTCCTCCAAAACGTTAAGTCCACCTGAATCGAGAGCAGTTATCAACGTGGTAGATCTACCTAGCTGCAATGGCAACGCAGTAGGTATAATCGCGAGCAAAATCTTCATGACACTGACACAGCAGTTGATGATCTCCACGCTCTCCTTGAAGGCTCGGAGTTTAAACAGGCGTTCTCCAGTCCAATGTTGTGCATGTTGTGGGCCAAGTACCTAGGCATGACCGCTCTCACTCACCATCGTTAGAATGATGAGCTCAAGTTATCATATCAGACCCAGCTCGTCACAAACCTGGCACAGAGAACTGCTCGTTGAGTGAAGGGACATAATAGTCCGTCATTCGCATCTTCATCAACAACTCTAGAGTATGCACTCCTCCGACGACTTCAAATCGTGCGTTTTGGCAAGCTCCTTTCGGTTCGCATCCTTCGACAACCTTGAAATATTCACTTCGAAGACCTGCTCGAGGTGGCTCGCCGAGATATCGACTGCTGGTGGTTTTGCTAAGGTGGCTCTGAGGAGACGATTTGGCGCTGGACTCTTGAAGATGATAGGAAGAAATTGGCTTGTACAACAACCGTATTCAGCAAGCGTATACTGAAGTCATGACTGTGGGAGCACGGCTTCGAAAGGACCCGATGCAGTCATCCATTGGTGCTCGTGTTTGCTCATCAGCATCTAGGCCGCAACCTCTCACCGAAATAAGGCCAACACCGAAGAGTCAGACGTTCTGTCAAAAGTCATCGGTTTCCTCAGCCTCAAATCCATTGACGATGATCTTGACTCACTGCGACCATCTGTGCGCCTTCCAGAAACCTTGGAACGTTTCCGATTTCCCGTGTTGGTCAGTCAGCCCGTTTGCGCTAAACGGAATTAAGGTGAAGTAGCTGATTGGCTCTGAATTATGAGAATCGACGAGACGCCGTCATGCTGCATGAACTCACAGCAAAAACGTCACCTGTTGAGAACGTCGGTCGATCGCCGCAGGCAAACAGATGCAAAGACGGAGTGGATGTTTTGTACAAGACGCGGCGTGGCGGCCCTCACAGTGCTAACAGGGTCCTTTGTCTGCCTCAAAGCCATCTCCTAGCTGAGACGGTGCGACGAGGCACAGAGCTGAGGGGCCGTGCTGTATTTGTTTGGACGCAGTTTTTACTCACTTGGTCTTAGTAATGCACGCAGAGCGTTTGGCAGCGAGACGCATCTGCCTCACTTCGACGTGTTTGCCGCAGACGTGGGGGATTGCTGGACGGGCAGGTTGCCCCCCGGAAGAAGGAAACAATGCCCCTTGGTGCGCTCGTCCGTGCTGGCAAGGCCCACGTTAAGGTGTTGGGGCGGAGTGCAGCGTGCAGTGTGATGTTTGTGTGACTGCGGCTCGCAGTGAGATAGCCCCACAACGTCAATTGAGGCAAGAGCGAACAGGCAGCATCGGATCCGCAGTATGCATCACCGCAAAAGCAGTGAGTCGTCGAGGCATGGCTGTCGCGTGAATCAAGAGGCCGCTGGAACGGCAGTGATGCCGATGTTCGATGGTGCGCGAATCACATGCGGGAGGACTCCATGGGTGGACAGTGATGATCCCTGTGGTTCGCTAAGCCCGCTCTCAACTTGGGCGAACAATTTTCAAGAACGCCTCTCTCTCCCTTCACACCTCTTCATCGTGAAGACCCATACAACATCTCCGCAGCGCGCTCTCTTATAGACGAGCCGCTTGCAATTTCACAGACCCGTCTGTTGAAATCTCCCGAGGAGCACCTGTCACGACTCTTTTCACTGCAATCCAGTGAAAGCGCTCGGACAGCCTCTTCCGTCGCCCTACTTCCAGGAGCCGACCCTTTTTCGCCCAACGCGACAGACTCTCTCTTCTGCACTCGAGTCGCGCCCGCCGCCGACTCTTAGTAGCAGACAGATCGCCCGCGCCGAATCTGAGATTCGCCCGGCACCCCGCGCCCCTCTGAGCACTCCTCCCGCGACTGCGACCTCGCCCGCACTCGCAACGCCCGCCACCGCTCTTCCGCCTACGCCCATCGCCCAGGTACTCATGAGTGCATCCGCCCAGAACGCGCAGAACCCACCAATCGCCGCTTCCTCGACCGCTACGCCCGCGAACAACTCCTCGTCTGGATCGTCCGCCAACGTGGCCGCTGGATCGGCTCAGCCCACTGCCCGCAGCTCGTACGCCAACGCGACCAAGAAGATCTCATCTCCTACGATCGCGTCCAGCGGCGCGCCCCCGGCAGTGGGAGCCCCGCAGAGCGCACAGCATGGCAAGAGCAGCTCCGTCTCCCCGGTGAACGGCAGCAGCATCACGCCCGCCGTGCCCACTATGCCCACCATCGTGGGTGGCGGACCCAACGGCGACCACAGCCGCAAGTCCTCTGTTCACATCAAGCAGACGCCGCCGACCTCTGGTGCGCCCTCCAACATCAAGTTCGGTTCGCTCGCCGGCTCGCCCGCGCCTGCGCCCGCCATGCCCGCGGCTCAGGGTAGCAACCTGAACCCTCAGACCCAGAACCCCCGCGTTGCCTCGCCCGCTCACTCGCCCTCGCCCATTCCCACGCCTGTTTCTGGTGGACCCAAGCCAGACGGCTTGCCCACCCGCCCGAACTTGGTCTTCGGTGGCCAGGGCAGTGAAAGCGCCGATGGCGTAAGTTTGTCCCTTGCTGCCAGCGTTGGCTTTCACCAACCGCGACATTTTGCGCAGATGAGAACATTCGCTGACCAAAATCCCAGTCTCGCCCCGCCATGCCCATTCAACAGAACGGCCCCCCTCACATGCGCCGCGAGTCTTCCCAGTCGAGCAACCAAGGTTTCCAGCCCAACGGCGGTCGTGGTCGCGGTTTCCAGCCGCAACCCTACGCACAGTCGCCTCAGCCATACCGTGCTATGCCTAACCAGCAGATGGGACGTGGAGGCATGGCTCCCTCTTTCACTCCCCAGGGCCAGATGAACTCTCCATACCGCAACAGCCGTCCTAGCCCTGCTATGGCACCTGCTGCTATCCACCAGCAGCAGCATTTTGCTAACCCTCAAGGACAACCCTTCTACCCTGGACAGCAGTACCCACCACAAGTTCGTATACCCTCTCATTCTCCTAACAATTTCGTACCAGAGTTCAGCAACGCGACCCACACTTCGCCTGCGACTCAACTTTCAATCTCGACTTCTAGCTTTCATTGTGCGCCTGTGCGTTCGACAAACCCGACGGAGCCTGAATTTCAAGCTTCTGACGACGAGTCGAACGTTTTCTTACAACCTCTCGACTTTTCTGCATTTACGAAGACTCAACAGGAGCAGTTTCTAACGACAGTGCGACAGAACATGTACGGCATGCCTCAACCAGGTCTCGACCCGTACAACAACTACTACGCTCAGCCAGCGTACGGACTCCAGCAGGGAATGCACTACCCTGGTAACCCTAACAGCCCTGGCCGTAGCCACGGCTTCCCTCAGCAGATGCAGAACCCTTACGCAATGCCCGGTCCTTATGGCCAGCCTCCTCAGGGTCAGAGCATGTCGCGCACTCCCTCGCAGATGTCTGAGCGCCCTTCATCTGCTGTTCCTCAGCCCTCCACTCCTGCGATGACTAATGTCAACCACCACACCCACACCCCTAGCGTCACATCCGCCAGCCCGGCCCCAAGCTCGAGCGCTTTCCAGCTTCCTGCCAAGAAGAAGAGCAGCGCGATTGTCATCAAGACTGCTGATGGCGAGGTTGTTGACTTCAAGACCAAGGTAGCTGCGTCCCCTGCGCCTAGCACCGCATCTGCAGCGCCTGCTCAGTCCAAGAGCCCTGCAATCGCCGCCTCTTCTACACCTCCCCCTCGTGCGCCCAGCGCCTCAGATGCTGCCAAGAGTGAGGAGGCACCTGTCAAGTCCGCCAGCGAGAAGAAGGCCGACTTCGTCAAGCAATTCCAGGAGAAGCTGCGTCTTCAGGGCGAGGCTGAAAAGAAGGCCAAGGAAGATGCCGATAACGAGGCCAAGCTTGCCGCCGAAGCCGAGCAAAAGAAGAAGGACGATGCCAAGGCAGCTGAGGAGAAGGCAGCCCAGGACGCCAAGGACGCCAAGGCCAAGGAAGAAGCTGATGCAAAGGCAGCTCAAGAAGCCAAAGAGGCTGAAGAGAAGGTCGCAAAGGAAGCCAAGGAGAAGGAGGAGGCCGCAGCTGCAGCCAAGTCCGCCGAGGACGATGAGGCCGAGAAGAAGCGCAAGGAAGATGAGGACTTCGAGAAGATGATCGCCGAGATGGAGGCTGAGGAGGCTCGCCGTGAAGAGGAGGAGAAAAGGTATGCCGCAGAGAAGGCGCGCAAGAAGGCCGAAGAAGATGCTAAGGCCGGCGATAAGATCAAGGCTCAAGAGGAGGCTCTCCGCAAGGCCGAAGCCGAAGCTGAAGCCGCTGAGATCGCTCGTCAGAACGAGACGCCTGAGCAGAAGGCCGAGCGAGAGGCCAAGGACAAGGAGATGTTCGCTTCCCTCAAGAAGAACACCATGTTTGGCCCTGGTGCTACCGGCGAGGAGCCCAGCGAGGACTCTGCACCTCCCGCTGCTGCTCCCGCTCCCGCTGCTAAGCCTGCTTCGGCCACCAAGCCCAAGCCTGCCGCTCTCAAGCTCGAGACCAACAAGCCCGTTGAGCCTGCCCAGCCCACCGCTGGTATGGAGTCTCTCAAGACTGCCCGCTTCATCCAAATCCGCAACGAGGCTATCAGTTACCCCGAGGGTATCCAATCGCCCAACCCCGCTCTGAACCAGGGCTCCAAGAGCAAGGGCCGTCAGTACGACAAGGACTTCTTGCTCCAGTTCCAGGAGGTTTTCAAGGAGAAGCCATCTATCGATTGGGACTCGAAGCTCAAGGAGACTGTCGGTGACGGCTCTGACGGTGGTCGCACTCCCTCCGTTCGTAGCGCTGCTGGCCGCGCTCCTTCTCAGAGGGGTATTGGCGGTGGCATGGGCAACTTCGGCCAGGGAGGAGCTTTCGGTGGCGGTGCGCGCACTCTGCCTCCGGGCACGACTTCGGCGCAGCGTTTCGAGCAGGCATCTGGCCGTGGCGGTACAATGACCAACCCCCTCGCACCGTTCGTACAAGGTGGCAGCCAGCGTGGTTTCCCTATGGCACCCGGCATGACTCGTTCGTCGTCTTTCCAACCTGGACCCAACTCTCCTCGTGTTGGATCCCAGGGCGGCCGTGGTGACCGCAGCCGTCGTGGTGGTGGTGGTCAGGGCAAAGGTCACCAGGCCGATGCTAAGACCATGCCCCTCACAGCAGGCAAGGAAGTCAAGGCCCTTGAGCAATCCCAGTCCGGATGGAAGCCTCACGGCTCCGAGAAGGTCGTCGTCACTGGCCACATGGCTCCTGACATGGTTCAGCGTAAGGTCAAGGCTGCTCTAAACAAGATGACACCCGAGAAGTTCGACAAGATCTCGGACCAGATTCTCGAGATTGCTGCACAGTCCAAGGACGAGACCGACGGTCGCACTCTTCGCCAGGTCATCCAGCTTACCTTTGAGAAGGCTTGTGACGAAGCTCATTGGTCGTCCATGTACGCCAAGTTCTGCTTCAAGATGTTGAACACGATGAGCCACGACATCAAGGACGAGAACGTTCGCGACAAGCAGGGCAACCCCGTCGTTGGTGGCGCTCTCTTCCGCAAGTACCTCCTGAACCGCTGTCAGGAAGAGTTCGAGCGCGGTTGGGAGGTCAACCTTCCCGAAGCACCCGAGGAGGGCAAGGAAGCTACTATGCTTTCCGACGAGTACTACATCGCCGCTGCTGCCAAGCGTAAGGGTCTCGGTCTCATTCAGTTCATTGGTGAGCTTTACAAGTTGGGCATGTTGACACTCCGCATCATGCACGAGTGTGTACTCAAGCTCCTCGACTTCGAGGGCCTGCCCGACGAGTCCGCCATCGAGTCTCTCGTCAAGCTTCTCCGCACTGTTGGTGCCACCATGGAGTCCGCCGAGGCTGGTCCCAAGATGATCAACATGTACTTCGAGCGTGTTGAGAAGGTCATGAACATGGAGGGCCTCAACTCCCGCCTCAAGTTCATGTTGCTGGACACAATCGATCTCCGTAAGGCCGGCTGGCAATCCAAGGACATTCTTAAGGGCCCCAAGACCATTGCCGAGATTCACCAGGAAGCCGTCGCCGCACAGCAAGCCGCCGAGATGGAGCGAACCCGCTCCCAGCGCGGCGGAGGTGGCGGCCGCCTCCCAATGGGTCGTGGCGACGCACGCTCGTTCTCCGGTGGCGGTATGATGCCTCCTCCAGACAACGGTGGCCGTGTACAGATGGACGATCTCCGCAAGCTGTCCAAGGGTGCATCCAACCGTGGCCTCAACAACACTGGGTCCCTTGGCCCCTCGATGCTGGGCAGCCGCAGCGGCAGCGGTCGTCGTGGCCTTGGTCCCATGATGGGGCGCGGTGGTGACGATTCCGGTAACTCATCTCGCACAGGCACACCTCCCGTGAAGGAGAAGACTGCCCACGCGAATGCTTTCGAGTAAGTCATAGATCTTGACCATACCTGGTTCTTGCTAACAAACTTATAGTGCGCTCGCCGCCCTTGATGCCGAAGACAACGCCGGCGATATCAGCTCTCCTCCTCCAGCTGCCGCCGAGACGGATCCCAAGCCGTCCGAGTGATTACCTTCATACTTCGTTCCAGCGCGTGGCGGTCATACCCATAGACAGCACCACACGCGGTAATCTAATCGCTTGTTTCGTTGCATAGACAGGGGCATTTTCTGCGCGCATTGTACTGCATTTCGCATCAAGTCTAGCGGGGTCAAAAGTTCTTTGTTGTCGATTTACGGGTTACGAGAGGATGGTGGTGTTTGTCCATCTTTCGGCCTGTATCATGAACGGGTACAATACCATGACGGCGTTCCGGATTTGCTGAGGTAGCCACCACGCCGACGCTTCTTGCGTTTTGGGTGGGATGTTTTGGCTCCTGGTTCAAGTACCCTCTTCGTTCTTCGTTCCTGCACATTTTGTTTTAGGTGCGAGTGGTGGATGTGTTCAATGCGTCCTTCACGTTCAATTCCTTCCAGATTGCGATGGTTTGACGCACATTGATGGACGGGACAGTACGTATTGCTTCGGCATGATCGTATGAGTGCACACGATGGGAGGATTTATGAGAGATGGTAGATGTTTCCGTGTGCATAGTTCGATCTAATTCAGAATGAACCGATTACTTCACTTACTGTGTTTCTCATGTCTATCTGCACCTTCCCGACCGACAGCCGTCTGTAAGAGCACATTAAAGTCTATCCTTTCATCCACGCGGGACGAGTGGGGCGCATCCCTGTCAATGATGTGATCAACACGAAGATCGACCTGCAAGCCAATGCGGCTCTGACCTGTGAGAGCCGTTGAAGATCGATGATCAACGGCTGTCTCACCAGGTGAGGGGTTGTCAACAAGGATGCCGTACCTGAAAGGCAGGAGCGACGTCATACAGGGCTGAGTACTGTATATAGAAGCAACAACAGCTGGCAGCTCGATTACTCTAACACGCCGGCACCAACACCAAACACTTACACTTGCATCGAATCAGCCCAATCCGTTAACACATCAAAATGTCTGACCAGAACCAGCAACAGCAGTCCAAGGGTACGTCGTCATTACCAAGAAGCATTCCCCGACAGTCACTTGTTCAATCGACGCAGTGCAGTTGCCATCTTCCCAATGCTCTGCATCTTCACAAAGCAAAGCTAACAACATTGCAGGCTTCTTCGGCACCGCCACCAGCGGCCTCGGTACGCCCATTATGCACCTACTCCACACCCCACGCCGACTTGCTTGAACTGCTCGAGCGACCTCTGAAACCCGTCGTCTTGAGGCTCAATGATCCGTGCAATGCGCTGACTAACTTCAGGCAACACACTAGGCGCCGCGACGAACACGCTTGGCAAGGGCGTTGGAACCGTTACTGACGCTGCTGGTAATGTTGTTACTGCTACTGGAAAGGGCGTTGGAGATACTGTTACGGGTCTCACGCAGGGGTTGGGTGATACTACGAAGGGTATGTTCTTGTATTTACGAGTTGGTGGTGCTCGTATTGAGGATAGTTGCTGATCCACGCTGTAGCTGGAGGAAACTTTGTCAAGGATACAAGCAGGAGTGGAACGGACAGCCTTGGCTTGACGGAGGCGGAGAAGAAGGAGCAGGCTAAGCAGTAGGCTCTGCAGACGATGCGATGAGGAGTTGGCAATGAGAATGTCTGGTCGAAGGACAACTGCTCGTAGCCACGAGAGAACAATTGATTCAGAATGCTGCGTTACTACGAAATGACGATGACGTCTATTACTATCTAGATTGAAGGCCCAAAAATCCTTACCCATCCAACCATTCAACACCTTGACCCATCCAGGCCGGTCGGGACAACCATTCCAGCAAACAGAGAGCCCCGAAATCCCAACACCCAACCAGCACACTAATCATACAGCACCAGACATTACACCAACTTGACGCTCCCCATCCAGTCATTAACAGGGATTGCTTTCCTGCCCTCTTCAATGAGCCTCAACGGCGCACCGAGACAGAACCTTCCCCCTTCCTCTCTCCAAGATCCAAACCTCTCGCCTCGCTTCATCGGCTCTTCCTCAAAGTGCACCTCGTTTCGCAACACCCGCCTCATAAACTCCTTGACCTCCAGCAAGCAGTGAAGAGCATCCACGCCGGTCGTCACGTGGCCTGCAGACAACATAACCCTACCCTCGCCATCAGCATTACGCTCCTGCACAAACGCAACAAGCATGTCAACGCTGCCCCACCACTGCTTCAGATCGCCCTCACTCGGAAACAAAATCGGGGCCGGGGCTTCGTAGAACGCGTCGCCGACGTACAGTGCGCGCTCATCCGTGTCATACCAGCTCAGACTGTCCGGCGTGTGACCCGGCGTGTGCAGGGTGGTAATGGGCAGCTGCATCGCCGCGCCCAGCCTCGGATGCACGACTTCTAACGCTTGGTGGTGCGCCGCCCACACGCCCGTCTGGTACGGCGGCAGCCGTAGTCCCAGCTCGCCGCACAGCGAGTGCTTGCGCAGGTTGGTCGGGGAGATGAAAGACGGGTCGTGGGCCGAGGACACGATCTGGGTGCGTGTGGAATGCGTCATGTGAGCAGGGCGGAGGATGGGGTTGAGGCCTAGGATGTGATCGTAGTGGCAGTGGGACAGGATGACAAGGTAGGGGATGGAGGATGAGGGGTTGAGGTGGTGGTCGATGAAGGTCCGGATGTTCCATTGGCCAGTGCGGGAGAGTTTGCTCGAGACCGATGTGCCGCAGCCTGTGTCGTTGACGATGAGGAGACTTGCTGAGCACCCATCGGGGAGGATCTGGGTGTGTTTCTTGACGTAGATGTGTGGGTTCTCGTCCTGGGAGTGTGAGTGAGGGCAGACACGTGAGAGGGTGGCGAGGCTTACGAAACGGTCAAGCTCGCGGATGAGATATGTGGTCTTGTTGATTTGACGGATGGTGAAGGGGCACGCGTCAAGCTGCCTCTGCATAAAACCCCTTGGAGCTTCGAGCTCTGGTGCCTTGCGAAATGCAGCGTGCCATATCCAGATGCACACGCCGATGAGCAGAAACAGCACGATCACGTCTCCTTGAATCACAGCCGGCTCACGACCCGCGCGGTCATGATGGTGCTCGGCGGCACTCGTGGGCTTGATGACAGACATGCGCGCATCTGCAGTTCATGAATATTATTTCACCGAGAGCAGGACGCACTTTGGGTTAGCGGATGAAGTGGAGAGGCTCAAGTACCGCGATCCCGTCTGCCATCCGTCAGACCTTGGTCAGCGCGTTCTAGCGCTTCAACGGATTTATGACGACACGCAGAACACCCAGCGACCTGTTCCGGCCCGAGCGCCAGCATCCTACAAGCCATCTTGCAAACACCTTGTGCGCAACAACAACAACAACAACAACAACAAGGGCACTGTATGCTCTAGAAGAGCCTAGAAGAGGGCTACTAGGGCAATTATATGCGCAGATTCTGTTTCTAGCACTGCCTTCCTTGATCACTGCCCTGTATCTTTGTGTAGAGAGGCTGTAGCAGAGGCAGCTTCTAGGCACGTGACTAAGCAGGTGACCCGCGAATCCAAGCCGCCCCGCAGTCCGTCGGCCTCTCCCACCGCGGGACCATCTCAAAGAGGGCGACGTTTTGGCTGCAGCCTATGAGGCGTCCAGGATGGTCAGCAGACAGCATGCCAGAAGTGCCGCTGCTACAGAATGGCGGGGTTTCCCTTTGCCGCTGCCGTGGTCCTGCGTCGTTGCTAAGTAGTTGCTAATCCACAGCGCCGGTTCAACTAATATTCACAGCCTCAAATAGCATGGACGGCCTCCTACAGATTCTCGTAGAATTGTTTAAAGGACTCGTCGAGGCCTGGGGCACCCGCAACTACAACCTCTGGTCCAACGTGCACTCTACTTCATCGAGGCAGCTCTGATCTGAAGAACGGTCTGGAGAGCGCCAGCCACTGCAACAGGAGCAGCGTCAACAGCAGCCACAAAAGCAAGAAGTGTAACATGTCGTCTCCCGGCCCAGGCGACAAGTCGGTGCCGGTCCTCAAGGACCTGACTATCGACAACATCACCGAGAATGTGGTGCGCATCAACTCGCAATGCGGCGATCCGCGACTGAAGTACATCATGGAGCGTCTTGTCTCACACCTGCACGACTTTGCACGCGAGACACGTCTGAGCTTCGACGAGTGGATGGCAGGCATCCAGTTCCTCACCCAGGTTGGGCAGATCTGTACAGACGTGCGACAGGTACCGCTCTCATGGTCACCACACAAGTTCGGTCACTGACAGGCCAGGAATTCATCCTGCTCTCCGACATCGTCGGCCTCTCGCTGCTCGTCGACTCCATCGACCACCCCAAGCCGTCCCACAGCACCGAAGGCACCGTCCTCGGCCCCTTCCACACGCACGACGCGCCGTCCGACCAGAACGGCTTCGCCATTTCCGCCGACCCCAATGGCGAGCCGCTGCTCGTGCTGTGCACCGTCAAGAGCACGTCTGGTGAGCCCGTGGAGGGCGTCAAGATCGACATCTGGGAGACGGACAGCCACGGCAAGTACGATGTGCAGTACGACGACCGGGGCAACAAGGCCGACGGCCGCGCTGTGATACATAGCGACAAGGAGGGCGTGTTCTGGTTCCACGCAATCGTGCCCGTGCCCTACCCTATCCCGCACGACGGGCCGGTAGGCAAGTTGTTGGCGAAGCTGGGGAGGCATTGCTGGAGGCCGAGTCACATGCACTTTATGTTTGAGAAATCGGGATTCGATCACTTGGTTACGTGAGTGCCGCTTAGACCTCGTCAAATCGGACATAGGCCATGGTAGCTAACGAGATACTAGGGCGCTGTACATCAAGGGCTCCGACTACGAGACCTCTGACGCAGTGTTCGGCGTCAAGGACTCGCTCATCGTTGCGCTCGACACCGTGACGCCAGAGCAGGCAAAGCAGTACGACGTCAAGGAAGGCACGAAGCTGCTCAAGTACGACTTCGTGCTTGTCACGGACGAAGAGACGAAGAAGCTGCGGCACGACGAGGCCGCAAAGGCCATGAAGTCGCTTGGGCGGGAGCAGGGCATGACCATTATCAATGGCGTCCCCGTGCCGGACGTAGACTAGTCCTGCACTCGTGTGTTTAACAAATCGCATTGAGGCAAACATTTCGAAGGCCCCGGGTATATGGCTGAACCAAAGCAACGCACCAAAAGTAATGCAGACTTCCCCCATCAAACCCATTCACCATGCTATCATCATCGTCCTCCTTTACCCATCAACCCCAATCTCCCCTCTCAAAAACGCCTTAATCTTGTCGCCCCAAACAACCTGCCGCTTGTACACCACCATCCCCGGCGCACTCCCCGTCCCCATACCATCAATAGCCTCGCACAGCGCCTCGCCGCTGCCCTCATCCCTCAGCTCAGCAATCGGATACTGATACGTCTTGAATGCGAAAACAACCGCCTTTGACTGCGGCAGGCGGTGCAGCGTCTGTCTCTCGCACCTGAGAAACGTCATGCGAAGATCGACGTTCCCTTTTGCTACCTTACCGTCTTTGAGCTCGTCGCTCGTGGCGTGATTTCCGCTGACGCAGAACAAGTCGCCCGTTGTGCTGATGGTCCAATTCCACCGCTTCACGATCTTGAAGGCAGGCAACGAGGCGAAGAAGCGATCCATGCTGCGCTCGAGTTTCTGCGCGTAGTGCGGCACAGGATCGTGGATGGAGGCGAGCAGTAGCCCGAGCTTACCACGCGTGCGGAACCCGGATGGGAAGCATGTCGTAAAAGCTTCGAGGCGGTATTTCCCGCCGTCTTCGGGAGCGGAGCTGGGGAGCAGGATCAGGAATTCGTTGTCGATGTGCGAGCCCAGGAGTTCGAGCGCGTGGGTTGCTGATCTTGGGGTTGAAGGGAGGATCTCCTTGGTGGTGTTGTTGAGCAGGCCAGACGCGGTGGGGGTGAACATGGTAGGGAATCGTTTGGGAAGGTAGGCCGTGGTCAGCCAGGTATATAGCTCGAAGACGGCTTCGTCTGCCTTGGTGTTGCTGCCAATGACTTCATGATGCTCGTTCTTGATCAGGTCACGGCGGATCTGAATACGCTCATGATAGATCTTATCCATAGCGACGAGGTCGGAAAAGGTGGTGTTCTCGATTGCTGGAGAAAGTTAGGATGTTGGTACGTTTTAGTAGCATGTGTTGGAATGTACCCATTGTCATGTGGTATTTCGGCTTGAATGGGCGTGCCTTGATGGGTTCTTCGGTTTCCAGATCGAATTCACTAATAGGCTCGATGTTATAGTATGCATCTTCTAGACTCTTGTCGGAGCCTGCCGAGTCGCTTCTTGTGGTGCCCGGATGCAATGGTTTTGTCGCTGTCTGGAAATGTTCAGTGATCTGTAGCCATAGATTGACGTGTGTCAGGACTACCTTGACAAAAGACCTAGCATGTCTCGCAAATATCGTGAGTGCTGCTGCTCCGAGGAGCAAAAGGCCCCACGCATATGCTGTGCTAATTACTCCAAAGTCGACAGTGAAGCTCATGATGCTTCGCTGGGTTTGTACTCGTAGACCAAAGGCAGGATGTATTATACTACTTTCGTCTGACTCACATCATTCTCGTATGTGATCTCCGTCGATTACAGGGCGTCGCTTGACGTCTTGTCGAGATAGTCTTAGACGCGGCAAACGCCTGCTTTAGGTGTTGGTTTGGGATCGCTTTACCTAGTGGAGGCTAGGACCCCGCGTTTGGTGTTTGTCCCACGGGAGACTAGCCGGTTGCCACCCAAGTTTTCGGTAGATGTTGCTTTGCATACACGGGTGTTGTAGTAGGAAGATAGGAGTTGCGTGTGCTGTGATACTTGTTAGATGAGTTGTGACGGACAAGTAGCGACCGAAGTCGTCCGCGGAGTCCTTCACCCCACCGTAATCGATAGACGTAACCAGATAACTAAACCCTCGCCTTCCTCGAACCACAGCTACATCATAGCATCGTCCGGTGCGCACATCATGTCCCTTTCATGCGGACCACCCCAGAGCTTTTGCCTGGCTGGATTCCTCTTGAGGTTTTACTTGTAGACGAAACGACTCCTAAGGCGCCCAGGTCCTGTTGCAATTAGGTGCCTGATGGTCGCAGATCACTAGGGCACTCGTGGGCACGAAGACGCGAATTTGCTCCTTGACTTTCCATAGTTAAAGAGATATAGGTGTTTGTAACAGACCTATGTATACATGTCATGAAGCATCCAAGCGTGATAAGCTTCCCTGATGCGACATCTTGTCGCTGCGTGAAAGTCCATCGTCTATCGTATACAATGCTGCTCGCGCTAAAAGCAATTTCTTCGTCCGCTCGAAGCGGTGGTGTTGGTCGGTCGTTCAAGCAAGCGTCTAGTTCGAGGCGCCAGGGTAGCGTGTCTTGCCGACGGTGAAGGGGACATAGCGGTACTTGATCATGTGCTGGATTTGTCGGCGCACTGCAAAGCGTCAGTCACAGTCTCTGCAACGGTTATGTGTGTTAGACCTACTGGTCAGGCCGAAGAGGATCAGCCAGTATACAACGAGGACGGGCCAGAAGACAGGCAGGTTGAAAATCTCGAACCAACTGCAGAAGAAACCGATGGCAATGGCCTTGGTCGTCGAGTACCAGAACTTAAACTCTGGCAGGCGGCGCACAAAGGGCCTAAACTCCTGATCCTCCTTGGTGGGGAGGCCGCTTGCATTTCCATCCTCCATGCCCTCATCCTGCTCTAGCGCGGGGTCGAACTTGGGCGACAGGAAGGCGAGGAAGAGATTGAGCAGGTAAATGCCGAGCGAGTAGGCGACGATGTACCAGCCCTGGGCGACAAATATGCGCAGACCAAACAGAAGGAAGAGCACGCCGGTGCCCATCCACCTGTATGTGTTGTATGGGGTGGACTTGTCGAGATAAGCCTGGAATAACTGTTATCTGTCAGTCGCTGTGCTCTCGTTTCCTCTGCTGCATCCCGTATGCCCAAGCTGTGATCACACGAAGAAAGGCACATGCGCGTGGCGGTCGACGTACCCTGCCATACTTTGTTGTCTGCGCTGTGACGGCTGCGAAAGGGGTATCAGGCTCCGGAGAATCCATGGCTGCGGCAGATTCCTGTGTGCGGTGCGGTGGTCAGAGCGGCGGTGACCGTGTCCAGGAGCGAACGTTGCGATCAAAGGGCTGGTTGTTGGGGGCGGCGATGTTGAGGAGAGGCTACTTGTCAAAGTTTAAGTTGCGCGTCGCGCAAGGCTGAGAGCCAGAATGCGCAGCAGCAAACTAGGGCGAACGCGATCTGGTGGCAAGTCGAACCGAAGACGGGATCCTTGCCAGTTGCTGTCGAATGACATAGCCGAGGCTGCCGAAGCTATGCGGGAGCTCCATCTTTGCGAGCAGACTGACAAGTTTCTACCACAACGTTGAGCTCCAGATCAATTGCACCAAATCAAGATGCAGGCCTTCAGATCAACAGCCCGGGTTGCCTCGCAATTCAGACCTACTGGCCTCCCCAGGTTCTACTCCACACAAAAGAGCTACGAGCACCTGCTTGTCTCAACACCGAAGCCTGGTGTCGGATTCAGTAAGTCTCGAACTATGTCCTTTTCCTCTACAGGAGCGCTTTTGAGGAAGACATCTTGAACTCCTGTAGCTACAGAACATGGCCACCCCACTGACCATCCCAGTCCAGCTCAACCGCCCCAAAGCCCTCAATGCGTTATGCACGCCGCTCATCCTCGAACTCAATCAGGCACTGCGCGATTTCCAAGCCGACAAGTCTATCGGCGCCATCGTTTTGACCGGCTCAGAGAAAGCCTTCGCCGCTGGTGCAGACATCAAAGAGATGAAGGACCTCACCTTCAGCAACGCGTACGGAAACGATTTCATCGAGACATGGTCGGACCTCGTCACATTCCTTAAGAAACCACTCATCACAGCGATCAATGGTTACGCGCTCGGTGGAGGTTGTGAGCTTGCAATGATGGGAGACATTCTGTACGCTGGACCGAAGGCGGTGTTCGGTCAGCCGGAGATTAAGCTGGGTGTCATTCCTGGCGCTGGAGGATCGCAGCGCCTGACAAAGGCGATTGGCAAGTCAAGGGCTATGGAGACTATCTTGACTGGCGACAACATCTCGGCTAAACAGGCTGGCGAGTGGGGGCTGGTCGCAAAGGTGCTTGAGACACCGGAAGCAACCGTTGACGGAGCTATCGCAACCGCAGAGAAGATTGCAGGATTCAGTCAGATTGCTGTCAAGGCCGCGAAAGAAGTCGTCAACAAGAGTCAGGACTTGGGTATCAGAGAAGGCGTCGAGTACGAGAGGAGGGTCTTCCACGGCCTGTTCGGCAGCCAGGACCAGAAGATTGGCATGGCTGCATTTGCTGCTAAGTCCAAGGCCGAATGGAAGAACGAGTAGAGCAGATATGCCAAATGAACGGAATGTCTTGAGCTTGCATACAATGTGATCGATCGACCCCCACACTCATTAGCTCGCCTCGGTCTGCCGATATCGATAAGCCACGCGAGCGAGCCTCGCGCGTGATGACACCCGCGCGGGACTCTCGCATCCCATCAAGTACTCAGCATGTCCGTGTAGTCACTGTATAGTTACACTGCATAGCGCCTGCAGCTGCCATGATGGACGAAACTCCCTGGATGCGGGACATCCTGCGCTTCGCCCTCACAGCAACGCCTTCCACGCTGCCGCCCTGGGATCCGTCAACTCTCTCCACCACCGCAGGTCGAGGCAACCTCACCGATCCCAGAGACCCAGGGAAAGATCCGCGACTCCGCAAACTAGTCGAGGCGATTTTGTTCGGACGGAGGTTTCTCAAGACCTACAACATCGTGTTGCTGGCCGTGCTGGTACTGTTCACAGCATGGCACTGGGGCGAGAAGCTCTATCTTCGGCAGCGGAGGAGGCGGGTTGCTATACAAAGCACCAATGCTGGAGATGGGGATGAGGCCTGGAGTAGCTCGAGTAGCACGCTTGAGGGAAACGTAACGCCGCCCAGGCCAGACAAGAAAGCGGGCAGCGACGATGCGTTGGAGACGACGCCACTGCTTGCTGCACGGCTGCGGCCTAGACGAAGTGCTGTCTGGACACCGTACTATGCTGTCAAGGCAGCGCTGCAATATCAACCGCCCCCGGTCCCCGTCTTGAACAAAACGTTACCGACCAACGCCGTATCGCTGCTCGTACTTGCCTGGCTCGGCCTAGTGGTCTTTTACAACCTCTACCGGATGCCCTTGAACTTCATGTACTTGTTTGTGTTCGCGGACCGGTGCGGGATTATCTTCATTTCGAATTTGCCGCTGCTGTATCTGCTGGCCGCGAAGAACCAGCCTATCAAGTTCCTCACTGGGTACTCGTATGAAAGTCTGAATATCTTCCACAGGCGAGTGGGAGAAGTGATGTGCCTGGAGGCATTCATACATTTTGCAGGAATGATTGCGTTCTGGTATGGATTGTTGAGGCGACTGGGATTTACACTGGGCAGGTTCCTCCTGAACCGGGTCGTATTACTTGGGTTGCTGGCCTTTTTTGCGTATGAGCTGATTTACTTTACCAGCCTGGGCTCGTTCCGCAGGAGATGGTACGAGGTATTCCTGGCTTTACATATCATTCTGCAAGTCGCCGGTCTAGCGTTCCTCTGGTTCCACCATCACACATCTCGCCCCTACGTTGGCATCTCGCTGGCCATCTTCCTAATCGATCGCCTCGTATACCGCCTTTGGCTGAAGTCCAGCACCCACGCTGCCACGCTGCAAGTCCTCGAAGACAATGAAACGATCCTGCTCTCCTCAAACTGGGACGTCAGTACCCGCTCGCCTGCACTACGCCTTCTATCACACAACATGCAGCACGGCTGGTCTCCCAACGAACACATCTTCATCTCCGTCCCCGCGCTATCGCGCAAACACGCGCTACAATCTCACCCCTTCACCATCTTCTCCGCAGCCTCGAACACGCACCACATGACCCAAGACGACCAGGGCTCGCACGCATGGTTCACGCTCCTGATCCGCGCCCAGGCTGAGCACGGCTTCACCAACCAACTACTGAGCTACGCACGCACACACAAACAGACGCGGGTCTGCCTCGACGGGCCCTACGGCTCCTCGCACGCCCTCGTTCTGCTTCAGTCGTGCTCAACCGCAGTCCTAGTCGCAGGCGGCTCTGGTATTGCAGTCGCGTACCCGCTGCTCTACTCGCTCCTCCAGCCTTCCAGCCATTCTGAGAATGGCTTGACTCTGTCGACAAGAAAGGTCAAGCTGCTCTGGATCACGCATAGCCCGGCGCACCGCCTCTGGATACCGGAGGATAAGCTCAAGGAGCTGCAGGATTGGGGTCTTGATGTGGTTGTTCCACCGCCGACTGAGCTGGCGGGGCGGCCGGATGTGAGGAGTGTTGTTGGCGAGTGGGTGGATGCTGAAACGAGTGGGATGACGGGGGTTGTTGTCAGTGGGCCCGAGGGTCTAGTGAGGGACGTGAGGAACACGTGTGCGAAGAAGATGTGGCAGGGGAATGATGTGGGGGTTGCTGTTGAGAAGTTTGGGTGGTGATGGTGGAAAGCTGTTGCATATGGGAGGTCATAAGGCGTTTGGGATCTCATTGAGCGTTCTAGCGGCGTTTGCGTAGATACACAAAATACGCTATTCATTTCAGGCCCTTGAGACCGCCATGATATACCGCAGATCCTGCAATATGTATGTGCTGATATGAGGCGCGACACAAGTAGAGCGCGTGCGGATCCATGTGAGCGATGAGGTACTTGAACAACTCTTCCGCAATGGTAAATGTAAAGGCCTGTTCGTATTTGGCTCGGTCCATTGTAACGACTGCGTATTGTCGAGCTGTTGGCGTGGGTCTAGGTGCTGCTATTCTTGGGATTCTCGGGCGCCGTCTTCCACTTCATCTTTTTAGCTGCAGACCACGAGTATAGCTTTGCTTGCGCGAAAAACATACAAGCTGGCCCAGCGCCTTCTGGATCTCCTGGTAATTCATGTCTTTGTACTGCTCTTCATCGCGGTGAGCCCGGACTGTGTTGAATGTCAGCAAAGTGTGCCTACTAAGAGCAGTAGACGAAGGTTGAGCCCCAAGAGCTTGTCATCCACACTGCGCGGATGTAGTCACTTACTGAAGGCATGCATCTTCTGTATGGTCTCTTTGGCCTTCTGGGCTACCTGACGCTTTGTCTGCTTCTTCTTTGCGGGCCTCTTGATGCCGGCATCGGTAGCTTTGAGAGCAGTATCGTCAAGATATGCTGGTGAAGTAGCAGGTGGTGAAGCGGGCGCTGGAGAAATTAGGGCTGTTGGTGAGCTGGGCTCGGGTGAAGCAGTGGTAGGTGAGGAGATAGCTACTAGCATGATGAACGATGCAAACGGAATCGAGCGCTTGTGTGATATAAGAAAGATGGTATATGTGGAAGCAGATCTAACGCGAAATATGGTGGAGGCAGTGGAAGGGCGGTGTTTGACGGTGAGATGAGCTCTAGCAGGCACAAAAGGCAGGCGCGCTAGACAACGTAGTTGATGATAGTGAGCCCAGCACAATCATTCTCAGGTAACAAGGAAAGCCTGCGGCAACAATGGAAGTATTGTAGTCGCCAGAACTATCATCCAATTGTCAGAGTCTTGCAAAGTCAAATTGATGGCCTCTCGGAATGTCGGTATGCATAGCCTACAGCCATCTTCTTCTGCAACCTGAGAGACGCAACGCTTGCAGATCATGGTGCCAAGGGAAGCATCAGAGAACAGCTCTGCTCCAGCTTCAGTATAACACCTCCGTCACGCCGTAACTCAGATCATCGACTACCCGCGTCCGGATCGAGTCGACGCCAGCTCATAACACATCAGGCGTACTTGTGCTGCGAATGCGAAACTGTTCTCTTGTCCATTTGCAACCTCTCTTTTGTCTGTCACCGCCAGCCATTCCATGTTATCACATCCTCCGATAGCTGGCTTCACTTATTGTTGCGCCTTAGCTGCCTCTGCCTCTGGGCTGCCCACGGCTACCAGTTTGCCAACAACAAGGTACTTCTCGCTGAACCTCTCTTCCCAGCCGCGCATAGCTTCCATTTGCTCGTCGTCCAGATCTTTGAGTGTATCCAGTGGTCCATCAAGATCCTTGGTCAGCATGTCCTCGTCAAAGCTACCGCATGCAAGACCTCGGCTCGCGTCGCGGCCAGCAAAGTTTGCATAAGGGCCGCCAGGACCGTAGAAGTTGCGCCCAGATGTCACGTCGAACACGCGACCGCGTACCGCAAGGTAAACCGGCATGCCATTCTGGCCGTTGTAAGGAAACAGCTCTGGCGGGGTGAAGGTCCGGAATACGGTCGGCGGCGGAGCGCGCGGCAACGTTTGCGGCGCGGACGGCTTGAGGCGGAGGTAGACAATGAAGACGAAAAGGGACAGCAGTATGAGGTTAATGGGCGTTACTGGCGAGGCACTGTTTCCATTTGGTCAGAGCTTCGCATGGAATGAGGTCCGGAGGTGCGGGTGCTTACGCGTAGGCTGCCGGCGGTTCAATAGTTGCTGCAACATTTTAGCTTCGAATAGCTAGAGAACTGCAATTTCCTACCTTCGGCCATTTCCAAATCTTGCGGGGTGTGGCGGTGTGATCAAGGGGTGGTGCTGAACGTAGTGTTGTGATGGTCAGTTTCATGGAGCTTTGGAGGGGAAATCATCTCGGCGTATGATGCAACCCAAGATGCTGACAGCTCGATTGAGCTCTGACGCGCATCACATTGTGGGCCGACACAGCAGTGAACTTTAACAAACACCAATTTTACGGATCTCTTTTCATTTCGGGGATCCATCGTGGCCTGACTGCTTTCAAGTGATCTCGCTTCTTAGAGAGGTGGTGGATATGACAGGGGCTCCTGATCGAGGTAGCCCTATGGTGTGTGTGTGGCAGCTGACAGCAAAGCATTCCTGCGACTTCACTACACAGCACATCTTGGACTTCACCTCCAAACTCTCTTCCTAGACAACACGTTCGAAATATCTTCACCGCACTTGCCGGCAAGCACGCGCGCAGACAGGGTCTTGTAGCCGCAGCCCACAAATATCCAAGAGGCGACACCTGAAACCCAGCCACTTCATCTGAAACGCGTGGGAGCGATTCATTTCGGCCTGCTCGGTTGGCTCTCATTCGCCGACTTTGTGTCTACACCAGCACGGCCGAAACATTTGCGTTCACGCTGCGCGAACCAGTGCAGTCGCGCTCGTGCAAAGGTGAAGCAGCGACCAAGTTGTCGACAACACGCGGGAGCTGCGCCGCTGACTTGAAAGCTGAGCTGCGCCTCCCAACCCAACGCGACAAACAACCGGGGCGGCTTCTCTTTCAGGCTCTCCTCCACATTCATTTGCGAGTCTCGTGCTTGCTGACCTCAACGCCTTCCTCTGTTGACATCTGACGCACCTTCTTGTACATACAAACAGCCTCACTACACCTTCCTCAACACATCTGTCTAATTGGTACGTATCTCGATCTTGTTTACTGTCCCTCCACAACCACCATCTCCAAGATCCGGACTGGTACCACCTTGCATTCTTGGTCATCGCTACCTGCAGCAGCCTTTCCCCTCATTCACGCATCCGCCTGCGTACTGGTCAACTGGATACCTCCTAGCACACTTCTGCGTTACACAACATCGTCTGAACACCGCGCTATCAACTTTCAGCATGGCTTCTTCGCGAGACTCCG
This sequence comes from Didymella keratinophila, assembly GCA_011058865.1. Lineage (NCBI taxonomy): Eukaryota > Fungi > Ascomycota > Dothideomycetes > Pleosporales > Didymellaceae > Didymella > Didymella keratinophila. The sequence continues at coordinate 24,405 of SWKW01000215.1, forward strand.
TCGTCGAAGTCAAAAGGCCGAAGAAGCGCGTCACTTTTGGACTCATCGTTCTGGCCATCCTGATGCCATGGCTCGCTCTCTACCTTGATGGATCCTCCTGGCCAACGATCGCCATCAACTTCGCAGGCTGGCTCTTTCTTTTCCCAATCGGTTCGGTCTGTGCCATTGTCCACGCCATCATCTGCCTTTGTCGTACGGACAACCATCGTAAATACTCCAGGCCTGCACGCCGTAGCCTGCGCTACGATAACAAATACAGCGCCGACACCAAGCCACAGACCGAAAAGAAAGCCGTGGAGCCTGCGCCTGAGCCCGAACCGGCACCAGTGACAAGAGCAGCAATCAAGGACGAACCTAAACCCGTCGAGAGAGCACCCACAGAACCTCCGACTAAGAACGCCTCGGCTACAACTTCATCCACATCAGTGTCATCGTCTGATGTCGAGAAAGTGGCTGAACCTGCTCCTGCGCCACCGCAAAGGATCGCTACTGCCCCTCCACTAAGGACTGCCACTGCGCCACCGTCGAGGGCTGCGACCACAAAGAAGGATGATGACCCGTTCAAGGACCCTAATGCTTAACGTGATGTCGTGGTGTACCGTCCGTGGTATGGGGATTGGCGTTTTATATGAATCGGAACGGCGCTAACATTTGTTTCATGCAGGCACTCACCATGTGGAAACGATTCCAGGGTCACGGGCGCGAGAAGGAGAGACCTGCGCGGATAGGCCACCCTGTGCTACTTGAAACGACCTACGATGAAGAGCAGCTTATGCGAAATCCTGATGTGGCCGACTTAAATTACCGACTCAATGCACCCTCTACACAGCATCAGTAAGTCACAAGCAATCAAATGCTGTGACATACCAATCATTTACTTACATCGTCTGCAGTCATTCTTCTTCACACGACTCTAAAGTCTCCAATATCCCTACTGTTTCCTCGGTGTACTCTCGACCCTCAAACGATATTTCCTATCGCTACGACAACCCCGCAGCAGCATCACCTTCCACATACGAAGACGTTTCGCCGCCAAGCTCGCCAGAGCCAGAGCACAACTCTGGCATTCCACGAAGATATCGCTCGATGCGTGACGTATCACCAATGGACGAGAATCGGTTGAACATGCGCACAAACAGCAACATTCCCGTGCTGCGCAAGGCACCGGCAGCAGTACAGACAGGCGAGGTCAAGCCCGCTTCACAGAAGTTCTGGGGAGGCAAAGTCGCTCCGAACAGCAAAGTAAGGTGGGATGAGTACTCTGGCGAGCCAACATCGAGCAACGCAGGCCGTGCTGGCTCTGTGAACCCTCTCGCATACGCAAAAGAGAGCCTGCGACCAATGGGATACCAAGTGTCTGTGTCAGGGCCGGATGGCAGAAAGAAAAACACCAGCTTCACAGACCGCGTTCAACGATTTGGTGCGCGACCTCAACCGACCGAGCCTGCGCAGGCTTCCGAACCTTGGAGTCGCGCGACGGGCCGAGCGGAGATTGCACAACCTCTCAAGGATAGAGCTGCACGCCAACCGCTCCAGATTCCGCGAAAGCCATCTACTCGAAAGGTGGAAGGACTTGGTCTGGACATGTCAAACGTCGTTGCGACAATCACTAGCCGTGTTGCGGGGGCAGCTGACGCTCGCCCCGTCGCAAACAACCCCAGCACCTTTGACGCGCATGACGAACCCATTAAACCCATCGCTCCCCTCAGAGTTGGCAGGAGATCCCCCACTCAGAACATGGCTTCGCCTACCGATCCTCAAAACCATGGTCTTGGCATTATGAACCCATATTCGTATCCCAGTCCCGTCACACCACCAAACAACGAGCAGTCGCCCTCTTCTTTTGCGATTGCTGATGATAGGAGCGATGTCTCTGACGCAGAGCCATGGGAGCGCAGCATTACGCCAAAGCAGAGCATGGTCTGGAACAAATCGACCGAGCAAACGCCAGAACCGGACAAAGAAGCTTATAACAGCCACTTCTCGTGGACGACCTACAATACCACCACAACATACCAGCACTCCCCGCCACCGTCACCCCAAGAGCCAATGCCCGCTCTGGACAACATCACCAAGGCACGAGTGGCGACCGAGTCTTCGGTCCTGAACCGCCGCCGCCCTATTCCGCAGGCAGACAAGATCCCAGACACGCCACCTGCTCGCAAGCCGGTCCCCAAGGCTAGGTCTCCTGTCGGCGCAAAGACTCGCGTGGCTGCACTCGCTGCCCCTACCTCTCCCCGTCAGGGCTCTTCGAGATCAACGTCGACCACAGGCACTCAAAAGGCACTGCCGCAGCCACCAACCACTTTGACCGCGACTGATCATGTGACTCTGCTCGAATCTCAAGTCGAGGACATTCGTGTCCGTCGCGTGAACGTGTACAAGGTGTTGAACGATCTCAAGTCTGCCGCGCCTTCAAACCCCATGTTGACGGACTTCAAGACGGCGAGGCTGGTAGAGCAAAAGAAGAAGGCGCTCGAAGATGAGCTGGCGGAGCTCAAAATTGAGGAGCACGATGTTGGATTGAAGCTACACCGCGCCCTGCGCAAGCGCGAGCTAGACGACCCCAATTCTGGATCAGCGTTGTGGGTCAGGAGAGTCACGGGTTGAGGGGTACATTGTGAAGAATACCCTGGAGCTGGCTTCCTGAGGGCTGGCTTCTGCATGCATAGCGTCGGTGTTTGTTGTTTGGATATTTTCGCGTTCATGTGTTTTCTCTCTCTTCTGCATTAGGCGCCATTCAGCGCTGTTTGCGAGATACCCGGATGCAAGCAGATAGATATCAATCCTAGTCATAACTGTTCGTCGCTAGTATTTATCCATTCTCGGGTCTTTTGACCACTTGTATAGCTCAGAGCACTTGGGTTTCGCAGAATATAAGGTGCTCTTGGAGCCTTCTAGTAGTGATATGGAGAGAAGGTATCAGACATGCGGCGGAGTGACTGGTATTTCGAAGATTATAGAAGCTAGATGACAGGTAGGCATATCCACGAGCAAAGAGATCAGATACCTATCGGCGGACACTCAAATAGCTCAGAGGTTCAATCTTTAATCGGCATGCAGGAACTCAGCGTGTCTTTCCTGCCTGACATTCCGAGTCCCTGCAAACTGGCAGAAGTTAAGCCTTTTCCCAATTTTGAGACCCGGTCACTTCAACATGAAGGAATACTACGAGTCCGACAGGTAAGAAACATTTGTACCGTTATAAATAGCAGCAGATAGCACTCCATCACGGGTAAGTAGGTGCAGAGATACTTGCAGACATGAGCCAGTCGATGTCGCTCTCAGAAGTTGACAGGAGTATGGCCGGTGTGGACAAAAACAAGAAGAAATAATATCGGTAGGTTACTTGTTGGGTTTGAACATGAATTGATGACTTCACAGTAAGGAGTTCTGGAGGATGGTTGACCCTATACGCGCCGCTCCGAAGGAAACGCCCATAGGATGGCTTTTAGAGCGCTTTAACGATGCAAACAAGAGATCGGGAGAGGACGAACATGAGATGCTCAGTTTTGTTCGGGAACCAGGACTTCACACTTCCAAGCGTAGTTGACGCACTCCAGATCTTGAGCAGCGTAAGCTTCGAATAGCGAAAGTTAGCATCAATTCTTTGTCGACGTCTTTTGATGTTGGATAGGAACGCACATCGAACATTGAGAGTGGATTTTGAGTTATGTTTGTGTGTCTACTTATCACATGCACGGCAGAACGTGGTTTTCGGCTACCGGTATGATGTCTGCCAACATATCATATCCTGGACCTGAAGTCATTGTCGTGGGAAGAAGGGGACCAGCACGTTCTTCGATTCATCAATGTTCTTGTCTTTGGCCGTTCAAATGGCCTCTCAATATTTTGGAAAGGATTGGCTAAGTTCATTCGCTACACGACTGTCCGTAGTTGTTCTGCGCGTCCGACTATCAGTATCTACCATCTCATCTCACGTAGCGGCAGAGTTACTCCTCCCTCGCTGTCTGAGTCGTACAGAGTTTTAACCACCTCTGGACACAGCCGTGATATGGATTTGATTCCCCGATCACGGTCAAATCGATTGCCTCTGGTGTCTACCTCGACAGTGGCACTCATCCTTTTTGGCACATTTGTCACAGCTAATGACCCGCTCTCTTTGTTCCTCCTGCCTAGCCAATGCTGAGGGTTTATCAACGTTTGGAGTTCGGGAATCAGACCTTTCAAGTATACCACTGGCTTCTGGCTCAGCTCCATTTGAGGAGGATCTGATGCGATGTGTGGGAAACCTGGGCGACCGGACGGAATCGAAGATTTCCTGAGTATCTGATGCAAGACCTCCTTTCGCATGAATTTGTTGACATCGTTCATAGTGGATGCTTGGACCTTATTGCTTGTGGTATCCGGGCCGCCTTCAATCGCAGCTGGTCGCCAAGTGAGACAGATCTTGCGCTCCGAGACGGGCTCCACGAACCGGCCCGGGTGAGATCTGAAGTACGCCCAACAAGACAAGCAGGCCGGCTTGCTGCTCGCAATGAAATTATCGTCGTTCACGAACATAAAGTCACGTGCGTAGAAGAGGTCTAGCACCTGGACTTCAGCGTGGACATATTGTTTGACCTTGCCTGAGTTGTAGTTGTGGAGAAAGTGTTGAAATAGGTCGTGCTTTTCAACCATGTCTGAGAGGGCGGACTGGTGGGCGATGGGGCAGGACTGATTTGGTAGCATACGTCGGACGATGCTATTAAAATCGGTCGACATATCAGGTGGCGGAAGCTGAGATGCTGGCGGTGTTTCCACAGGGCTGACATTGACGATGCCGCATAGCTCAGGGAGTCTTGGCCCATAAGTGAGTAAGGCCTGGGCAGCCTGGAAACGACGTCCCAGTCGTATCATGTGGCATCGTAACAGGTCAAAGGGGCTCGGGGTTTCGTTCAGATCTACGGCGGTACGGAATTGCAGATTCATTTCCGCAAGTGTGTGCATGTATGTTGATCGTTGATTTTCGTAGGCTGCATGGCAGAGTCTTTCAAGGGTAGTCTGTTTCAGGCAATCGTCTATCCACTTGATGAGACCAGCGACTGGGCATAGATTTGATCAGTATAGCTTCTTAGTTTCGAAAAAAAAAAAAAAGACTAACTTTGCGAGGAGTACATACCTTGTTTAGCGTTGTTTCTCTGAAGATAAGTTACGCAACTTTGTGACGCCTGGACCAGGGAAGACATTTCTTCTCTGATTTGTGGAGCAGCAAATTCAACGCAAGTGGTGACAAAATGCTCCTTTTCGTCTTGACAGACACCGGCAGTGGTCGATGTCTTCTTAACAGTATCGAGGATCCTCCGGGCGAAAGCAATAATATGCCTTGTGGGAGGCGTATTCGAAGCTATCCATAAAACGCAGCATTGTGGGAGCGACTGTAGAGCAATCGCTACCCCGGTGTCGTTTCCAATACCATAGTCGCACAAGTATGCCAGATCAGCAAGAAATTTACGTCTCGTAGTTCCGATTGGAAAGCACTGAGTTTCTCTGACAGTGGGAAGGCTGATCGGGACGTAATCTTGCTCGGTGCCTCCTAGGGTATACAGAAGAACCATGGGCTCATAAGATCGACACAAAAGGCGCGTAGTCTTATGTCTGTCGGTTGTCTCTAAGGATTTTGCACTCTTCGACGCTTTCGAATTCTTGTGGGACTTGGTCCTCGCATCTTCTGGGTGAAAGCGAATCGAAGTGAACTCCCTTCGAAGTCGATGCATCGCATATTCTACTCTTTCTCCGTATTGAGGCACCATGTTGACACCTAGGATTCCTTGCAAAGCGTAGGCACGGTCTTCTTCTCTTTGAGTCTCCCGGTGAGTCATCCAAGAAATTCTCTGGTCGTAGCTGAGCTGGAATAGCTGCTTTCTTCCGTCAAGAACTTCGAGCGCGATGCCGGTGACATCGTGAACTTCTTGGATCAGATCTCTCTTATCTCCCAATGGCTTCCCTTCTCGTGAGAAAAATTGCACAGACTTCGGAGCGATGAGCTCTTGGAGTGTCCAGCCTCGAGTGAACCACCTGCTTCTCTTGAAGGTAGGCATCCAATCATTGTTCCAGGCACCAGCATTATCCTCCCAAAGAACATCAGTCATGTAAACGTAACACTTTTTGGCCTCCCTATACCAGTTGTACATGGATATGATTGCCTCAGAAAGCTCTGAACTGTTCGATTGGTCGATGCAGCAGGTGTCCACCCAGAAGTAAGCCAGATTGTCCTTCTCAGCCTGTTTAGCACAGAAAGAGATCTTTTCATAACCCGCTTTCTTCCGGGCATTTCCGTCTTCCAAGTCTCGAAATGAAACTTCTTCGTCGTCTTTTCCCCATGTATGTGAAAGTATGGCGTATGGTGGTTTGTCTCTCTTCGAAAAGTCTTCCCGGTTAAGCTGACCATTTCTGTGCATTCGTAGCAGGTACATCTTGGCTTTTCTGGATCGATGGCGGGCTGGCTTCAAGTGAGTATTTGAGTGATACGCAATGGATTTTATCGTAGCAACGAGCTGCTCCGAGGGCACTTTTAAGCTGTTCTAACTCCCCGTCCGGTGAAGCGAATCAGGTTAAGGAGCAATCACTAGCGATATGAGTGCGCATAGCCCAAACGCGCTACAGCGTCGCCGGTGCGGGCATGTAAAGAAAACCCTTTTTGTCAAACATTTCAAATCTGATTCGTCAGCGTACACATTTCATGCAGCCGCGTACGATAAACGCTGTCCAAATAAGTCGATCTAGCAAAAAGCAGCACTACATGCATTCGAGCCTCTGACATTGCCTGGTATTTTGTATCTTTATTTTCCCAATGAACATCATACCAGGATTGGCGTTATAGCAGATCTAAGTGACCGGTTTTCAGAGAGTGGTTCAGTACATGTCCAACCCAAGGCTCTGGCACATTTGCTGCGATGCAGCGTGCTTCGCCTCTTGCTTATTCTGGCCTGTTGCACAGGACGTTAATCCATCCCAGCTGGCAACACAACGCCACACAGAGGGCGTCACGCTCAAATTCTTGTAAGCACATTCCAATGAGCCTCCTTGTACATCTATGTGTTGTTGTAGAACCATGGTGTACTTCGGCAGATCCGTTCCATTGAAGATATTCACTGCACTCGTAGGTATATGCGACACGTTTTGCAGGTTGGATGACGAAGTTGGCGTTACTGGTCGACTTGGCGGTTCTGTGTCATGCTGCGAAGGCGATTGAGAGTTGGCTGTCCTGGCTTGCGCTCGACTGAGGTATCCAAGATCGTGATTGGGTCGAGTGGGCTGCGTATTAACTGGTAGTCGAACGCTATTCTCTTGAAGTGTGTTGCAGCTCGAGGCAATGCAAAGCAGTAGACGTCGAAAGAAAGCCTCCCATTCGACACTGTTCAAGCAGCATCGAACGTGATGGATATAGCGGTAGAAGTCCATATAGCCAGATCCTGCGTTTCTGTCCTTGTTCAACGCATTGGCAATCGCACCGGCATACAGGGCTTCAACCCCTTGCAAAACGTCCTTGTAGAAGGTCAGCCTCGGCACAAATGAACGGATCTTGATCAAAGCTCTCACAAGTAAACTGAAGGATGGAGTTCCGTTGTGCTCTCGCCGGATGATTTCTGCCAGAGCACTCTCAAAAGTGGATTTCCCGAACCAAGCCTTGAAGTCTAGTCGTGTCCAAATTAGCTGACGAAATTCGTAAGCGCTTCGGATTTTTCGCGTACCTAAGGCGTATAACGTACCACCAATCGCGAATTCCAATTCAGGATCTGTCAGATACTTAGGACTAACCCATTACAAGGGACACAACCTGCCTACCAGAATGGCTCTGACTTGCCATAGCTACATATGGCAACGACCTGGCCTTTCTCTTCACAACTTATCTGTTGGCTTGTGCTGAAGCTTGAACTTGATGAAGCGATACCTTGGGGATGTGTGAGAAGAGTTGTTGCATCGACATATCTAGTATCTTATCTAGTCTGCACGGGAGCTTGCTTTTAAAACATAACAAACTTTACTATGCAATAGAGACCATCAGCATGTGGGAACAATCTTGGCCGAGGCTGACGTGCAAGACTTCAAAAGTACCAATTACCAGCCTCTTCAGCCACACAGAATTCTCTCACCGGTCAAAATTCAATGAAATCTTGCATACAAAAACCGGTGAGGGATAAGTTCCTGCACCTGCATACATGTGCAGCAAGGCTGAACGTACAAGGATCTCTGAACCTCATGCCACACCACAACCGGTGGCCAGGCGATTGATCTGGAAACTCTGGAAAGGGCTCTTTGTAGAGAGATTTGCCTGTTAATTAGGATCAACTAGCGAATGTTCGGAGAAGAAGAATTTGAACGCGAAGGGTAGAGGATGCGTATCGCAAGCTCAGCCTTGCGGGAGAATCTTCCAAGACATACCTGTGATCATCGACAAGAATACAATAACAATGGCTTCAATTTATCTTGTTGAGCGTAGTATCCTGCAGTCGTGCCGTGACTACCTTTGTGCGAGCTGTACCACCGAGGGTTGTCCCTCGTATCGATGCAAGAATGCGGCACAGCAAAGGCCAAGGAACAGAACCCGAGTCGTTGTCCTACAACGATTGGACAACATACTTGCCACGGATTTCGTCTGCAATAACGCCTGCTGCAATTTCAAGTATAGAGTCTAGAGCTTAGAGCCTCCCTGAACTCGAATATTGCCGCTGATGACGGTTTGCATGAAACCCCTCCTCTGGCGCGATTCGAAGTCATGATAGCGGGGATCTACGACCAATCAGTTTCTGAACTCCTACATCCCAGGACTACGAGTGAGGCGTTCGCACAAGTGCGGGAACGGGCCGAAGGTCACTACCATTCGGATCGCCGAACTTTCCTGAGGCCTATTTCGAACGTGGTAGGTTATCATTTGCGCACTTTTACTTCAGACGGGAAGCGTTCGATCATTCTGATAGACGTACTTCAAGTTTCAAGCCTATGATTGGCAACGATTTGTAGAAATGCGCATGAGCGATGCAGCATTCATGGGAATGCCTTAACTTCAGCAGCATAGTGAAGCAGACCTACAGCCAATTGCCGCTTGCCACATAACTTCGAAGACACTGTCGTCATCTCCCATGTATTTGCCGATCTTTGCAGATAGCTGAGTTGCAACAAAGCATCTAATGCCAGATGACGACTGTCGCGGCTTGACCGGTGAGACGAGTAAGATGGTTGGAAATCATAATATGTCTTCTGCAATCATGGCGACATATAAGAATAAACAAAAGACACATAGAATTATACCTTTGTATCAGCGTTTCGAAACAGATTTCCTGATTATCCACTGTCCACCATGACTACTGATGCAGGACGCAAGACACCCAGGCAAGGTTCCGTTGTGGGTAGCATCAATTCTCCGGATGGGATAGCAGAAGTTGTACGAGGGTTTTGCGATGCACTGAAGGCGTTCAACTCTGAGCAAGGATTCCAAAGCTTAGCCGAGCTAGTGGACAGAGTCCCAAAGCTTGAAGAGGATGTATTGGAGAAAGAGAGGGCGCTGAAGTTGGCCCAAGAGACTAGCGAGCGCGAGAGAGAACTACACCAGAGCAAGCAGCAGAGCAATCTTCAATTGTACAACGCAGAATACAAACGATTGGAGACGGAGAAGACAGGTAGTGACAAACGGACCAGGGAACTACAGAAGAGCATCGCAGAGAAAGACCAGATCATCGCTGAAAAAGAGGCCAAGGTGGTGAGTCTGAAAGAAGCGGGGCGTAAGATTGAGGAGCAGTGCAAATCAATGCAGGCCAAGTCGAAGGCGAAAGATGGCGAGATAGTGCAGCTGAAGCATCAGAACCAGGACAGTTATGCCAAAGTCGAATCTCTTATGGCTGAACTCAAGAGATCACAAGGCGAGGTGACTTCTATGAACGGTGCATTGCAGAAAATGCAGCAACGCAATGCGCAGCTCGGCGCGGCTTTGAAAGAGGTCCAGACCCAACAAGAAGAGATGCTCAATTATTCTGCGAATCTCCAGGATATTGAAGCCAGTGAACTGTGAGTTGATGGCAACTAGAAGGTCGAGTCACCTGCTAACTGCGACAAGGGCGCAGGAGTTGAGCGCAATTTGGGTGGCGATCACCGCGTTGGTCAGAAGGTTTGTCGGAGATGACTTGAGCGAGAACATGCTCAAGGTACGCCTTTCAAAATGATGTATTGGGAGCCTTTGTTAATCCATAGCGTTTAGAGAGACTGGAAAATTCTGAACGACGCTGCCGGCTACTTACCGATCAAGCAGCTTCCGCAGTCCAACACGGATATCGCCAAAGAACTGCGAGTGATGAAAGTCCTCGCTATTCTAGCATACACAGTTCACAAACACTTGCTACAGCCAACATACCAACCGGCCAACGAGAACGGGGCGTTAAACGGAGCTCTCTACGACCTCGCGTATACCGAGCCAAAGCGAGAGAGAATGTTAAGAGGTATGCTCCTTGCTGCGCTCGAACATCAACGGGAACAGGCCGAAGGACAACTGTTGGACTGGATAATGGAAGAGGTCATCCAAAAACAAGGTGTCGGAATGGTCGTTCGCCCAGATCTTACCAGTGAATTTGAGGGCAGCCTTGAAGCCATCCTGAACAAGGTGCAGGACGTTTGGCACAAGGCTCAACATAGTACGCAAGTGTTTGAGTCACGATTCGAAGTGACACACGTCACCGACTTTGATTGGCGAGTGCCAGGATCTCAGCTGAGCGAATCTCCGATCCAGCCAGACGAGAATGATAATGATCTTGTCATTCTACTCCCTACAATCTTTCTCGTGGGCCACGAGAAGATCCCTATCACGACTGGCACGATCGTGCGGAAGAGCCGGATCAGCACTTTGATCAAGGAAGAGCGTCAAAACTCTCGATCCGCCGAGGCGGGCCCATCCAGGCCTCGGCAGCGGCAGAGGACCATGTCTACGAGCAATAGTGCGCGAAATGGGACTGTGAAAGATGCTTTTTTATCCCGGCCAGCCGGACCAGTCGACGGACCATTGAAGGTATAATGATCTTGTTACGGAAATGGAGACGTGACTAATTTTTCGTTGACGATCTCATTTCATGTTTCAGTCTTGCAAATAAATCAGTCTTTACTGCGCACGATAGTCGGTAGCTATTTCAATAAGGTCTAGTCCACGATCTTGAGACCCTTGGCCACTTCGGGACGTCTGTTTGCTGTATTGGCTTTTAAATGGTTTCTGGACACTGTTCAGAAATAACCCAAAAACGCGACATAGGAGACAGACTCACTCTGAAGACACAAAGCTCGAGACTCGCAACGCGAGACTACGGCTTGATTGCGATCCAGCAATGAAACAATTTCAGATTGGCCGTCACCGCCTCGACGCTTGCCATTCCGAGACCCGGTCAGTGTTCTTACGAAGGTTCAATCAAAACCATGTCGTGAAAGCCGAGCACTGGCGTCAAAACAGCAAAAGTCAACACATGTTTCGACCCATGTTCAAGTCTCTCTTGGCTTCTCACACTGGTCCTTTGATGTACTCTCATAACCTTCTCCACCCGCTTCATTCAGGTTCGACCCGTTGACAGTGTCAGCATCCATTCCCAGCTCCACGCCCAGCTCGTCCAAAAACCTCTCTGCCTTCCCCCGACTCCTCTTCTCCCGCATTGCCCGCTTCTTCTTCTCGACCGTTCTCTTCCTCTCGTCCAGCTTGTCTTTCCTTTCCTTCCTCACTCTTTCAGTTTCCGCCCTCTCCTTCTCCAACCTCGCCATCTGCTCCCTCCTCTCCTCCTCATCCTTGTCAAAGTACATGAACCCCGTGCCCCTCGTCCTGGCTTCCTGCCTACCATCGAAATGCAACTCCGGCGGAGGCGTAAGCTCCTTGTCCCTCTTGGCGGCCAGCTCAGCCATAGCCTGGGCAATCGTCTCATCAGGGTTGAAAGCATTCGTCTGCACGGTATCGCCGTAGATGAGCTGCTCCGGGGCCTCGGGGCGCGCGGTGAAGCGGTCGGGCGCATCGTTGGCAAGGGACCGTTTGCGGCGTTCTTCGCGGAGAGCTTCGGCTCGGGTGCCTTTGCGTGTGCGCCCGAATTCGTCGACGTACTCGACCTCCTCTTCATCTGCGCTGTCTGCTTCGTCTGACGACGACGAGGCGTTTCCAGCGCCGTCCTTGGACGCTTGTGCGTCGGCCCATTTGCGGTCGAAATCCACGCCGTAGCGGTCGTCGATGTCCTCCACGTCTCCGCGTTTCAAGGCGTTGTATAGGCGCGCCTTCTCTTCCATGCGCCGCTGTGTGCGCTTCCAGTGGGACGCATCTTCGTCTTTCTCATCGCTTGTGCGGCCGCGGTGTTTCTGCGTGGCGAGATTCGTGTCGTCGAGGTCGGCGAGCGCGCGTTTCTTCACGTTCTTGTTGTGCGTTTTGAAGATGTCGTCTTTGTCCCTGCGCGGGCGGGCGGCGGGTTTGTTGGCGTCGCTGGTCGAGGAGGCTTTGATCAGGTTGGACAGCGTGGACGAGAAGGCGACGGTGCTGCTGCTGGAGATCTCCTTGCGCTTGCTGCGCGCGGCATTCTTGGAGCCGTACAGATGCGCGTCTTTGCCGGAGAGGTGGTTGGACATGGCTGTGGGCGCATCTTGATTTGGGAGACGCGACGCGGGCATTAGTGAGGGCGATGTCGGATGTTGCATCATCGCGCTTGCCCCGCGACCCCACGTCGAAAGATGTGAATCGGCCGCCGAGCGGCTCCGCAAGGCGTGAGTAGCTGACGACTGAATTTCTGAAGCTCAGAATAGCTTGATCTTTCTTCACTGAAGCTGCAGAGAGCCAATTGACATCACAGCCACCATGTCTCCTCCCCGTCAAGTCTTCATTGCCGTCATTGGTACGCACAGAATCTCAGTCGCTACAATACTCTTCTGTCGTTGCGCGAAAGTACATGGAAAGCCATACTGACTGCCCCCAGGCGCCGGCGGCGTAGGAAAGTGCTTCCTCAACCAGCTCACCGGCCTCGCCCAGCGACTCTCCCAATCGCCCTCTTCGCCGTACTACCTCTCCCTGATCTGGCTCTCGACGTCCAAGAAAGCGCTCTACCACGCCGACTACAGGTCGCTCTCCAACTGGGAGTCCGAGCTGCAGAACAACGCCAAACCCACGCTGCCGCTGCCGCAGCTGCAGGACTACCTCGTCAAGGCCCCGGGCAAGGTCGTCCTCGTCGACAACACGAGCAACCAGGATGTCGCCGACGCATACCCAAGCTTCTTGAAGAAGGGCATCAGCATCGTGACGCCGAACAAGAAGGCCTTCAGCGGCAACCTGCAGCTTTTCAAGGATATCTTCGGCGCAGCCTCCAACGGCTCGGGCGCCGGGGGCTACATCTTCCACGAGTCGTCTGTCGGCGCCGGACTGCCCGTGATCAGCACGCTCAAGGACCTCGTCGAGACAGGCGACAAGGTCACAAAGATCGAGGGCGTCTTCTCCGGTACTATGAGCTTCCTCTTCAACAGCTTCCAGCCCACGGCCGGCGGCGGCGGGCAGTTCAGCGCCGAGGTCAAGACCGCGAAGGACAAGGGGTATACCGAGCCGGATGCGCGCGATGACCTCAACGGATTGGATGTGGCACGCAAGCTCACTATTCTGGCGCGTCTTGCGGGCTTGAATGTCGAGAGCCCGACCTCCTTCCCTGTGCAGAGCTTGATCCCGAAGGAGCTCGAGTCCTGCCAGTCTGGCGACGAGTTCCTCGAGAAGCTGCCGCAGTTTGATGGAAAGATGGATGAGTTGAAGCAGGAGGCTGAGAAGGAGGGCAAAGTTGTCAGGTTTGTGGGATCGGTTGATGTGCCCGGCAATGCTGTAAAGGTTGGGCTGGAGAAGTTCGATAAGAGCCACCCAATTGCTGCTCTGAAGGGCAGCGATAACATTATCGCTTTCTACACAGAGAGGTACGGTGCTAACCCCTTGATCATCCAGGGTGCCGGTGCTGGTGGCGAGGTCACGGCTATGGGTGTTACCGCGGATCTTGTCAAGGTCCTGAGGCTGCTGCACTAGGATGAGGCGGGTGTCGCTGTGAGGGCGGCACGACTGTGATAATGACTAGAAGAATCAAAAATCTTCAATGATGAGCGGTAGAACCGCACACGGCCCTTCTCTGCGACAGGACAATCACGGCGTCACGTACATGCTGGCCTATCACGGTCACCTTCCAGCTGACTGGCCAGGTATATAAGCAGTCATCTCAGTCGTGCATTCCGTGCTTCACTCATGCCTGCCTCTCAAAGTCAAGTTCAAAGCTCTTGCCGAAATAGCCGTGTCCATCCTCTGTCTGCGTTTCCAAAAATTTGAACCACTATCACACCATGTGCTTCCGGTACCTCTGCTCAAAAAGTGCAATCTGCCTGGATCATGAGCTGTGCGTCTCGGCCTTCCAGCAATCAAAAACGACCTGCCGCGAGCACGCGTTACTTAGCGCTGGCTGGCCAGGCATATGAACTGTCACTTCCTTACGTCTACCGCCTCCACACAACTCTGCCTCTCAAAACTATTCAAAATGCCAGTCATTGTGTATGATATTCGATGTTCTTCCTTGCCATCACCTCCAAGATAACAGCTGAGGATTAAATTTTTCCCTGCTCTGTGCCTCTGAAAGAACCGTGGAAGCAGGATTATGTTCTTCTCTGTCTTCCACCAGAACCAAGTCAGCGAATGCAGGTCCTTATGAGAGTGCGGCTGAACGGGCATATAAACTACTACTTCCTTACACATGGCACTTACATCTCAGAGTCAGTCCAAACAGCACAGGACATCCTCGATGTTCCTCCTCTGCCAGCACCTCAAACAAAAGAGAAACAAAAGTAACACATGCTTCCATTCTTTCCATTCTCATAAGCCAAAAGCTGTGTAAATCCGAATCCTGTGGGATGAGTCTCCCTCACTTTCAACGCTCAATCCCGAAATGTGTGCGACAAATGTCTTTCGGCCATTGCATTTATCAGCTGATTAAAACTGACTCATGAGCATACGATGTCTCTCTTGTCCTTTGGTGTCCAAAGATCTAAGACACAAATTTCATGGTGCAGACTTATCGCTCTCTTGTAGATGACAGATGCTTCGTCTTTTTAATTTCAATCTGAAAAAAAAAACAGTAGCAGGCGTGATATGTGTTCCCACAGTTGCAGCCTTTGCGTGTACTCCAAAATCGCTTGCCTCTGGCCATACGTGTCGCTCTGGTCCTGGTTCAGAAAGCTACGTTTGATGGACGATGTTGCAGTGATTTGACTTGTCGGGATACCACGAGCTCTAACACATCGCTGCTATGTTCTGAACAGCGCATGAAGTAGATAGCCTCTCTCAACTAGGACGTCCTGAGTCTTCACACTTCTCTGCGCCTCAAAGCCTAGCATTGAAAAGATACATTGTGCGCGTCCATTTTCTCTGTGCTTGTCCGTCTCCCAAAAGCGGGTATGCTCTCACATGTCGAAAATAACGCAGCCACGCCCGACGTTGTTGTCGCTTGGTGTTCTGTGATATCGCAAGCAACATAACACTAGTCACATGTTTCGACCGGTTTAAAGGGGAGGCAGTCCTGCTTCCCTCAATCATTTGTACACCTTCAGAAACACCAAGCAGAACTTTCCCTTTAAATGCGACGACGGCCCACATGCTTTCGCCGTCATGTCTGCTCGTCAAATCGAGATGTGCTGGACTCAGCGCGTGCCTCTCTCGACGCGAGAATTTCAGGGATGGCCCATAATGAGCCACACAGTCAGTGCAATATCTCCCTACCGGTCGAGCTTGGAGATCCAAAGCCTGAGTGTTCCTCGGTTCTCATCTCTCCACACTGATCTGTTGCCAGAGATTCAGCACCAAAAGTCACCGAGGAGCGCCTTTGAATTACCTTTGCTCGCCTATCCCCAGACTCGCTCACGTGCTGTGACAGAGTACTGCTGTCCTCTCTGCATTAGACTCGAGTGCTCACCGGCTTCAGCGCACGCTCTTCTCCATACTTATGACCTTTGCATGATCGGTATTGCGGCAAGTCTTAAATGTCTCTGTTCCAGGCGGGCGAGACGGCATGAAGCCTCGCTGGCATCTGAACATCTTGGTACACACCTTTCTGCCTCTGCATGTAAGATCAAAGTCGTGGGGGAGAAGTGCCATGTTCGTCATCCTTCCCCACCCAAAAGGCTCAATATCAGGCTCATGTCGCCGCCCGCTGCTCTGCTCACAAATGTATAGTGTTGCCAATGCATCGAGTAACGCCGTAGCGTCATGATAGTGTTCTTGTCGTTGCCGGATGACTGCAGCCCAACGTCCGCATATCAACAGAACTGAAATGGGACCGTCGGAAGGCTTCAGTGATGGATTTCGGTCCCATTCCTTTGCATAGTCGTCGATCGACTATCAAGTTCGTGTCAAGTGAGGTCGGATGTCGGTCCATGCACCTTCCGGCCAGGATGCTGCGGAAGGGGCACTCAACACGCGTTCCTCTTGGAGCACTCGCTTTGCTCTGTTTATCTCTGCCTTGGCCGCTCGAGTCAGTGCCCCGTGCAAAGTGGCTTATGACACCGAGACGTTGTGTTTCAGACCTCAGCATGATGAGGCACGCGATGGGTCATGGGCGTAGGGAGGATAACCACGCGAGCGATGACGCACCTCATCTCTTCGCGATACATGTGACCAGCAGCAAAACATCCTAAACAACCCCTATAACGCACCGCCAGCGCCTCCGAGCGGCCCCGCAAAACATACAAGCAGTCCAAGATCGACCTGTCGCAGCAAGCCCCGCTGATGACGCGCCGCGAGGCCCAGTAATCGTCAGCGCCGCCCGCTACCGAAAGTTGTTGCTGCAGCCGCTAAATGCTGCTCACTCCGCGCACCTATTCCCTCGCCCAAACCGACACGCGCCCGGGGGCCTCGTATCTCCTGCTCACCCCGTCGCAAAAGGAGCTCCGTGCCGAGGAACAGCGCGCGCGCAGAATGCTGCTGCTCCACCAGACGGGGAGCGTCAAGGTGGGCGAGGTTGTGCGGTATGTTCAGCGGTCCAAGATGCCCGCGGAAGTTCCCCAGTTTGGTCACAGCGAGGGCTAAGACATGTCATGCAGGTACACGGTCACATACACCCCCAGCGAAGACCGCATCCTCCCTGCGCCGGCCTTCCTGCACGTCCGCATACGAAATACCTCTGCCCTGCCACTGCGAGCCGCCTATCTTCACGGACCTTATACCATCCATGTCGCCGCCTATCCGTCCACCTTCAACCCGAACAGGAAAGTCGAGTCGCCGAAGACGTACGGTGTTCCTGAGTTCGAGCCTAACTTGAAGGCTGGTGGTTACTGGAACGCTAGGCTCACCGTTCCGGAGCACATCAGACAAGGCGACGAGTGGAGGAACTTCGATGGCACCCCCAAGAGCGCAACATGGATCATCGAAGTCGACTCACAGATCATCTTCTCCAACTCAGCCTCCGTGAGCTACGAGTTGCTGGTCGCCCGTGATGAGAGGTCACTCGACCTTGGCTTCACGGCCGTTACAGGAAACAGCTCTGGGACTCCAGGCAAGGTTCAGGATCACCAGCAGGGCAAGAAATCGCACATATCGAACCATCCTGCGCAACCGAAGGGCGTCTTCTCGAAGGCGATCAAGCTTGTCGTTGACGACACAACAAGCCTGTGGAACAAGCCCGAGTTACCTGAGTACAAGGATGAGGAGGGTCATACCGATAGGCGCAAGTCGAAGGACGTCGAGCATGAGCAGAAGGAGGATGCTCGCAAGCAGAAGAACATTCATCTGGTCATGGTCACGCATGGTCTGCACAGCAACCTTGGCGCCGACATGCTGTATCTAAAGGAGAGCATCGATGCAACAGCAAAACAGGCTAGAGAAGATCGCAGGAAGCGGAGGCACGAACAGAGAGGACAAAAGCCAAAGACATCCAACGAGGAATCTACAGCCACAGCCCCTCTGTCTGGCGGCCAGGAAGACATACAGGAGGAAGAGGAGGAAGATGACGAAGAGGACGTTATCGTTCGTGGATTCGATGGCAACGTCGTTCGTACTGAGCGCGGCATCCAGTATCTTGGGAAGCGGCTCGCTAAGTACGTGCTGCGACTTACATACCCGGACCAGCCATATCTGCCCATTAAGAAGTCTGTCAGCCAAAAGTTGAATCCGTTCTCCCCAACAAAGGACAAGGCTGATGAGGGTACACCGGCGCATGAGGGAAGCGGTATCCACTTCAGACCTCACACGCACAAGCAGAAGCGGGCCTATAAGTTTACCAGCATAAGCTTCATTGGCCACTCGCTCGGAGGACTCGTCCAAACTTACGCCATAGCATACATCTACAAGCACTCGCCCGAGTTCTTTCAGCACATCAAGCCCATCAACTTCATTGCTATGGCTTCACCTATGCTCGGTCTGAGTAACGAGAACCCCATGTATGTCAAGTTCGCTCTAGACTTTGGCTTGGTGGGTAGGACAGGGCAAGATCTTGGACTGACTTGGCGCGCTCCTACGTTGGCGAAGAGTGGATGGACTGCTATGGTCAGTGGATTTGGTGGACAGTCGCAGCATCAAGAGCAAGAAGACCCTGGTACTAAGCCTCTTCTTCGAATTCTACCTACCGGACCTGCTCACCTTGTCCTACGTATGTTCAGGAACCGCACCGTGTACTCAAACGTGGTCAATGACGGCGTGGTCCCATTACGGACCAGCTGTCTGCTATTCCTCGACTGGAGAGGGTTGGGCAAGGTCGAAAAGGCCCGTCGCGAGAACGGACTAATTGGCAGTGTTGCTGTGTGGGGCTTCAGTCAGTTGACAGGCCAAAATTCTTCACCGAACCCATCGAGGATTGGCTTCGCGGATAACGACGAGACGGACTCTCCATCCGGCAACGGAGATGACACCACTGTCCCTCTACCTGGTGTAGACGTCACCAATGAAGATGATAGAGTGACTGCTTCGGAGCCTGCAGCTCACCAATTCCTAGATGGCCAGAAGCATGACCTGGACGAGACGGTGCAAGGAAACCCAGGCGTGCCAGTCTCCGATCAGTACTTCCAGCCGCAGAACACCTTGATGCAATGGTGGAGCTACATCCGTCCAACTGGCAAACATACATCGAGAGACAAGAAGATGTTCACACGGAGTCAGACTATTGCTAAGGACGACGCCGAGCAGGACGCTGTTGACGGAGCGGCATCATCGCAGAGCTCGCAGCCGAGGAAACGGCCGCTGGCTTCCCGGGGTGATTCTACGCTCGACCCGTCGAAGAACTCAGCGGCACCACCGAAGACGACGATCTTCGAGTCTGCAGGAGACATCATCAACCCTCCTACGCCGCCTTCCTCGTGGATCATCGATCCTTCCACTCGCGCTCGAACCATCTTCCACGACCGTGTATACCACCCAGAGGATATACCACCACCGCCTGCGAAGAAGAGAGCTGCCAATCGCTCTTTCTCCAGTGAAAGCAGCAAATCTCAGGCATCTGCTGCTACCGCTGAGGAAAATATGCGAGTGGAGGAGAAGATTGCTCGCGCTTACCATAAGGATCTGTCATGGCGGAAGGTCCTCGTGCGTCTTGAGCCTGACGCGCACAATAATATCGTTGTGCGCCGCATGTTTGCCAACGCTTACGGTTGGCCGGTGGTAAAGCACCTTTGCGACACGCACTTTGCGGCCACTTACTCTGCCGAAACTCGCGATGAGGAAGAGCCGGCGCTCGATCGCGCTAAGGCTATCGACGTGCCTGTCAGGGAGGATGGCGAGCACGTTAAGGGCCAGGAAGATGGAGTGCCACCCATTGAGCGTACAGAGAGCGAGCTTAGGGAAGTTCGTGATGAGCTAGCACCGCTCGAGAATTCCTTCAGGTCGCCAAAGCGCATGAACACAGCGGATAGTATCCGCAGTACCAGCTCAGCGGACTGGGATAACTACTTCGACGGAGCTACGAGTGATGAAGACGACGACACTGACGAGCGCAATGCAGTGCAGAAGTTCTTGCAGCTTGGGTACCCACGCGGCCCAAGGACACCGACATCACCGAATCCATCTCGCACACCGAACAGCACTGGGACCTCGGACGCGGAAATCTCTGACTTCTTGAACTCGACCCCAGCGGCGGCGGCACCCACATCATTTGTCGATATCCATCGAGGTCTCGGTGCGAGCCCCAGGCAGCCTGCTTGGAGCAAGACCACGAAGGATCCAGAATCCGCAGAGCCATTGGGTGGTCAAGCCGTTGACACCGTCCTTCCCCCTGGTCACCAAGTCGCTGCCAGTCCACCTGGCAGCCCATCACTGCACCTCAGTGACGTGGGCTTGAGGCGCTCGCTAGAAAACAACCCAGACACCAGCAAAGTGACAGGCGGAAGTGGAGTGACCGAGCAGGTTGCAAGGTCACTGAGCACAGCGAAAGATAGAGAGCACTTGTAGTGTGGATGCTTTAGACATGAGTGACGTTGCATTTCCATTGCCAGCATAGATAGACGTTTGCATAGGATATACCCAGAATCTGATACACGGTTTGTGCAAAATTTCCCTTCTTAGTCGTCTCATCGAGTACGTCTTGTTTTCACCTCGCCGTTGTCCCTTCCCAGTGTTGCTTAGACTGCGTCATTTCGACGACGCGCTTTCCACATTCACGTTCACTTTCACTATTGTCCCGCGTGCCCTTTTGCATGCAATTCCTGACGACACCTCCCCATCGTCTCTTCACACACACTCTACCTCTTCCCACAACCCACTCCTTCGATTAATCGTATTCGATCTGGTTTCGTCACGTCGCAAACGCAGCAACAGAAGCAGTAGCAGTAGCAGTCACAGCAGCAGCAGCATCGCGCCTTCCCATTCGCGTGTTCACTCCCAACATTCACAATGCCAGACGCTAAGAAGAACACACCTCCCTGTCCGGCCCAATGGGTTGGCGGCCAGCGACGCAAGCTGGTCCGTCGAAACCGTTCGAATGCAGGACCTCCCCGATCTAGCACTATGCCAGTACTCAACCCAGGCTCGGCTACTGCCAGCTTGGTGAGCAGCATTAGCAGTGCCGGCTCAACCTACGCGAAAGATAGACAGTCAGAGGACAGCTTCGATCGATACATGCAGAGCACCATACAAGAGTCTGAAGAGACCGACGATACAATGCAATTCTACCCGCCAGCTGGTGCGGTGAAGTAAGTACCACCAATTCGTTCTAGGCAGGCGCGTGACTGACTTGACCAGGCCCACCTATACAGCCTTGACCGATGGCCCGACTGCATCGTCACCCCGACTCGCAGCTACAGACCACAAGAAGAAGCAAGGCTTGTTTGGTTCGAAGAAGTCGAAGCCTGCCGCCCTCGAACGACCGAAGACCTCGCCAAGTACCTCGTCGTTGGTCACGTCGCCCTTGCCGGTCAGCACGCCGTCCAAAGCTGCGAAGTTCTTCGGCCTCGAGGCCAAATCCTCTGTCGCAAATAGTCCGTGTCGCGTCGAGCTTGGAGATAAAGCCGCCGCTAGTGACAACGAGGCTCCGGTTAGACAAAAGCTAAGGAAACAACGTTGTCGGTCCCTGCTAACCAAGTTCAAGGAGGAGGACGTCCAGACTGATGAGCCGCCGAAGGCTACCAAGTCCAGCGCTGCCAAAGGGCTGAAGATGCTCATTCCCGAGCTTGCAGGTCCAAAACGATCACCGATTGAGCAAACTAAGACTGCGGCTACGCGTTTCGAGATCGAAGATGAGGAAGACGACGTTGGCTATGCTAGTGATGGCCACCAAGAGGCACGATTCCGTATCCCTGCCGCGCCTCGTCCTGTACGCACCGCGTCAAAGAGCAAACCCATGCGCAGGAAACCACTTACCTTGAAGGACTTCCCGCGTATGTCGCCTATAACAGAGGCCTCAATCGAATCACTACGCCCTGCTTACCGCGAGGGCGAAGAAGTGACCGAGCTGGGTGTTATCTCCGAGTACGAATATGAAGACCCTCCGCAGAACGCCCCAATGCCGCCTCGCTCCCAGGCCGAAACAACATTCCCTCCGCACGACAAGTTCGAGCTCGAGGAAGAGGACCTATCTCCCACAGACGAGTACTACGACGACGAGGAGGCGACTGATGAGGAGGAAGATGTTGTACACCCTGGCACTAAGGTCAAGGTCAATGCTAAGCGCGTGCATTGGCAGAAGGCCATCGCGCTGTCCTTGCGGAGCCCTCTGCAGACCGCCGAGGACAACTGGCTCGATGCGACTGAAGAGGAGATGCGACTTGAGACTCACAAGATGACCTTGGATCGAGTCGATGCAGAGAGGAAGGCAATGGATGACAAGGTTGCCGAGATGAAGAGCAAGCACGAGCAATTCAAGCTCGACTTCACCAAATACAGCACCGAATACAATCCTTCAGGAAGTATCAGGGCAAAGTCAGAGCCCGTTCCGGATGAGGAGAGTGAAGACGAGGACGCAGATCTGGTGTCGCTGCGCAGCAGCATCGACCTCGAGGAAGAGCCTACAGTGCACGAGGCAAAGTTGATGACTTTCATCAGGATCACACCCGGCATGGTCAAGCTCGTGGACATTCCTCCAAGGAAGAAGAAGCCTGTAGCTTCTGCTGAAAGCAGAGTGCCAGTTTTTGACAAGCCTACCCTTGTTGGACATCAGAAGAAGACTACCGCGACATCTGCACGCTCCGAGAACGTATCACCACCACCAAGCGTAAGTGATTTTGCTGCATCTTCGTATCGTACAGATTGCTGATGATAGTCTAGCCTGTGGTCACTCACTACCATCACGAAGACCCGGACTGCAGCGCCAAGTCCAAGAAGTCGAAGCTGACACGCGATGAGTCTCGCTTGCTGGTTCAAAATTGGGTCTCAGATTACAACAGCACCGAGCAGCGACCTCTCTCCACACGCGTCGATCCCGACGTTCTTGCTGATCAGGAGACGCCACCTGCGCCGTTCCCTAAGGGTGACGAGTCACTTCCTACTCCACCAGCCATTAAGCCACGATTCGACTCGCTAAAGCCACCACAGCACCTGCTCAAGCACCAGTGCATTAACAATGGCCACATCTTCCACCCCGTTGACTTGAAGATTGTCCCGGACACCGCAATCTTCAACAGCTTGGAGGTTCGCCCATACCTGCAGACCTACACGGGTGTCAAGCAGCACGTAAAGATCCCAGTAATGTGTGAGAAGTGCGGCGAGGACTGTGATGAGAATTTGTGGGAGTGCGAGATTGCTGTGTGTCGCATGATCGCTTGCCAGAACTGCGCTGAGGATATGGAGGCCGAGTGGCAGCAGAGGGCAGTCAATGGCTGGAAGTACAAGTAGAGCGTGACACAGCGTGGTACTTGAGGGCTCATTGGACGGACTCTTGATATTGTACGCCTGCTCATTCAGGCTAACGAAATCCCGGAGGTTCTCGAATACGCTGCTTTATGGATAAGCGGAGCAGCATGTCGTCGCAGTATGCATTGTAAGGCACGAAGTCGTGCCTCCTTTGGTATCAATTTGCTCCTGCAGCATGAGGTCCTCACGAGCACCTTCTACCTGTAGCAGCGCTAGCACTGGGGTACCGCTGCAGTGTTAAAAACACCGCCAGAGTAAGATTACACTACATATTTAGGTAAAACAGTCTATTTATATAGAACCTTTATCTTTTTTATACTACACCTCTAGGTAAAACAGTCTATTTACACAGAACTTTGTCTTTTTTACACTGCAACTAATTAGCTACAA
>SWKW01000216.1:0-47767 GCA_011058865.1 Didymella keratinophila
GGGGGGGGGGTTGAGAGTCTAGGAATTCTTGTCACTTTGTGAGTTGATCATTCCTTCGGATCCTTGGAGTGACGTGCATCGGAGATGGTGGAGGAGCACTCGGGTCCCCAGGGTAAGCCCCGGCTGACCTGCATACCCGCAGCACAGCTCACGAGAAAGGTGCGCACCGGCGCAGGGCACCAGATGGCAGATGCAGGTAGTGCGATGATCTGTATTCCAAATATGGGAACCTGTCTCGCTTATTGGGGCTTGGAAGTGCGCTAAGTAGACGATGTCGGTGAATCGTCGTTGACACCACCGACGCTGCAAACATGCATCGTGAGCATGAGCGGAGAAGTACACTGCTGGAAGGTGTGGTTGCGCAAATGCAGGTAGCTTTTGGTGGCAGTCGCAATGTCTATGTGTGCAGTCTCCATTACTTTTATGCAAACGTATCAACGATTCAGCAAGATCACTGAGTTGCGATGAAAAGCTCACTTGACGGAGCATATGTTGCTGATCACCAAGCACTAGGCAATAAGCCACCAAACCTGGTTATGACAGCACCTTCTATACGAGCATCGCCTCATACACGGGCATCCGGACCCTTGAAAGAGTACTACACCCCCGGTCATCGCACTACTGCCAGAAACCTTCACAGTGAGCGACTGCAAGGCAAAGGTCTACCCAAGACAACTGTTACTGCACTGGCTTGCAAGTGCGAAACATCATACTGTCCAAGAAAACTGCAAAAACGACACAGCAAATCGACAACCTTCATGGATCCTTCAGAACCACCGACAGACGATGTAAAGTCTGCTGCTAGCAAGAACGACCAGAATGCGATGGAGTTGCCGCGATTGGTGATTCTCCGTGGCCCAGAGAGAGTGCATACTCCATCTCCAACTACAGCAGGGACTGATCTCGACAACTACTCATGGCCGTCGCGGCGAGGAAGCACTCAGCAGGGCACAGATTCCGTCACAGATTTGCTAACTCCGGCGACGAAAGCTAAAGCCAGCCAACTGAGGGAAGTACAGACCGCTGAAGAATGTGAGGAGCGCCCAGAAGCCGAAGCTCTGCCACCAAAGGAGCGACAATCATCAGACCCACCACAGGGTCCGCCTCGTGGACAATCAGGAGGGCCACCCGGAGGACCGCCTGGAAGCGATGGCCCGTACCCATCTCTACCAAAAACCATACTGATCATGCTATCATTATATGTATCGATCTTCCTCGTTGCACTCGACCGTACAATTCTAGGACCCGCCATTCCTTCCATAACAAACCAGTTCAACAGTCTGGCAGATATCGGCTGGTACTCTTCGGCGTATATGCTTACATCCTGCGGCTTCATCCTCTTGTACGGCCGTATCTACACCTACTTCCCAACGAAACCAGCCTTCTTGACGGGCATCTTCCTGTTCGAGATTGGAAGCGCAATCTGCGGTGCGGCGCAGAATAGCATTATGCTGGTTATTGGTAGAGCGGTCGCAGGTCTTGGAAGCAGCGGCGTCTTTACTGGTGCCATTCTGATCATGATGATCACAGTGCCTCTGCACAAGAGGCCACTGCTGCAAGGTTTGTTCGGCGCATGCTTCGGCGTGGCCAGTGTCACAGGGCCGTTGCTTGGCGGTGCATTCACTGAGAGCGGACTGTCATGGCGCTGTATGTACCCTTTCAAAGGATAATTCTGTAACCAGAGCTAACGACGCCAGGGTGCTTCTACATCAATATCCCTCTGGGTGCGATTACGATCATTGTAGTCATGTTCCTGCTGAAGATCAACGAGCGAAAGCCACCAAGAAATGGGTGGAAGGATACAGTACGAAAGATGGATCCTGTCGGCACCATCTTGTTCCTTCCTGGAATCACCTGTCTCCTGCTGGCGCTCGAGTGGGGCGCCGCGGAGTATGCTTGGAGCTCACCTCGGATTATCGCTCTCCTCACCGTTTTCGCAGTCTTATTTACAGCATTCGTGGCATGGCAGTACTATACTCGGCATACTACAGCAACGGTTCCAGCTCGCATTTTGTTTCAGCGCAGCATTGGGTGCGGTTGCGCATCACAGTTCTGCGTCGGCGCCACGATGTTGACAGTCTCGATCTATATGCCGCTGTGGTTCCAAGCAATCAGAGGAGTCTCTCCCTTCCAGTCCGGCGCCAACTCTCTGCCTCTGGTGCTTTCGACTGTGTTTTCGTCGATCATATCCGGTGGACTGATCCAGCGCATTGGGTACTACACCCCCTTCATGATCTTTGGAGCTTGCTGCATGGCTGTGGGTACTGGCATGGTCACCACCTTGACCACTCATACGAGAGATGCTCAGTGGATTGGCTACCTGATTGTTCTTGGTGTTGGTGTCGGCAATTCTATGCAGCACGCCAACTTAGCAGTCCAGGCCATCCTCGAGAAGCGCGACATCCCAATTGGCACTGCCATGCTGTCGCTTTGCCAGACTCTTGGAGGCGCCGTCTTCACCGCTGTGGGACAAAATCTGTACATTGACAAGTTCGCTGAAGGCCTGGAACGAATTGATGGCATCAACGTGGGCCAAGTACTGAAACACGGCGCGACAGACTTGACGAAAGGGCTGTCTCCAGAAATTCGAGAGCAGGTGCTCGTCGCTTACAACAGTTCTTTGACGCAAGGCACTTTCCTTGCAGTGCTTTTTGTCGCCTGCCTGGCTGTACCTGCTGCAATGGGCATGGAATGGCGAAGCGTGAAGAAAGATGTCAAGAGGCCAGAACCGCCGGGCACGAAAGACCTTGAAATGAACGCCACTCATCAGAGAAAATTCTCAGGAAGCAGTCTTGAGAGGCGCGAGTCTCGGAGAGATGCTATCAGACTGGACGATGAAAGGCTAGATGAAGATTTTGTTGCGCCACCGGTTCCAGCTTGGAAGAGGATGTACCGCTCCAGTGGACACTTTTCGCAATGGATGACAGCAAAAGTCAATCCAGATCTCCGCACAGAGCTCGGCTACTCAAAGTAGGCTTAGGAAGGACTACTGATCAACGCTGTGCGTTTGTCGCGGTATAATTCCAGATTTGGCTGTATAGTCAAAGGACTTGTTGAAAAGTTGGAAAGGCTCGTTTCCATGGATTGAACGTTTGATAGATCGATTGACAACACACTGTATACAGGATTTTCTGCTCAGCCTGCTTGTGTGCGGTGCGATATTGTGGTAGCCTGAAAAGATAAGATGATACGAAAGGAGGCTTTTTTGGGTGCTGAGACAGGAACAATCCCGAGTGCCCAGGAGTATCAACCGGTGAGCGAAGCTGACAGCTGCGCAGATCATAAGTAGTGTGACGTCGTACGCTATTGCTTGTGGTGCTTATTGTCCCTTGACATTTAGCGTGAGGCATCTGCACCAGCTAATGCAAGCCGGGCCGTAAGGTTTGAACGATCCCCGTCGCAACCGTTCAAGGGGTGGCAGGCGTATGCTAACAGGATGAGTTGATGTCGTTTTCCGGTACAGACGGCGCTACCATACCATCGAACAACGTGCAAGGTCGCAAGGTCTACGAAGCAGTACCCTGTGTGGGTGCTGCATCAGCCTGACAGGAGCCGAGGGCCTCGAGCTTGCATGCGCCACGCGAGTTCAACTGCAGGATTGTCCTGGTTGTAGCACAATCTGTCGAAGCCGTGAAACCTTTGCATGCGGTATACCCTGGAGATAATGAAATCTTCAAAAAGCTGTACATACACGAGCCTGCAAGAGACGAACGGGACATGCCGGTTACGAGGTAAATGTTCCGAACAGCTGGGAACCCGATAATCACCTCGACCACTGTCCACGGTTCCCCGCAGGAATCTCGAAAGGTCGCAGGATTTGGACGAATTGCTGCTGATGCCGTCTCTCAGCCGCAAAGACAACGCTAGTGGACTCCGTCGAGACTCGTACACGTCGCTTGCTTGACAGGCACGAGTCTGGAAAACAGCTATGAGTGGTGGCTGTAATATGCGGTCAGAAAGCTAAAGAACAGTCGAACGATTGTGACTTCGGGAGGGATGAAGGTATCTGAGAGCAGACTGTGTCGCGAGGTGCTGCTGATAACTCATTTCGAATCCTCCTTTACAACGAAGCCTTGAGCACAAGTCTCGTACCAGCGATGCTCAACTCGAGCCATATTGTATTGAGTGTAGCTTGGCAGGATGCCGGTGATACAACACGAGCGATTGCCATGGCTACTGCATTGCGGGAGCAGTGTCCTCCTGGCCTAAACTTGAAAATCGACTTCTTGTCGTGCGGCTCGCGCTTCGAGTACCAGATCACCAACGCCGGGTTCAACATCGTCCCTGCACAGCCTCGCGTCAAGGGTAACTCGGTCGCGCACGACCTTGGCTGGGACTGGCCAGAATTTTTTGGCTCTGAGGAGATCACAAAGTCGTTCATCGATGGCCAGCTTGCAGCCTTCCGGCTCCTGAAACCTGATATCGTCTTTCATGGGATGTGGGCGCCTGCGTCCATAGCTGCTCGACTGCTGGGCATCCGCACCATCAACTTCCTGTCAGTCCCGTTACACCCAAGCGCATTCGCACATGGGCTGGTGCGCGACCTTCCAGACATGATGCCGTTCTTCACTCGACTGCCTCGATCGCTGCGACAGAATATTGCCTGGTGGGCAAGTGGTCTCATGACCAAAGCACCAATCTTCCACCAACATCGACTCGGCGCGGCAGACAGCCTGCGGATGGCCGATCAAAGGTCCCATCTCGCTTTTCGACATGAACATGGCGGATCTCAACCTTGTGAACGACCACTCAATCTTTCATCAAGAGTACCTGCATCGCCTGCCCAAAAACATCGTCCTGACAGGTCCATTGTACGCTACAAGCAATGAGGAACTGGACGAAGACATTGCAACGCACCTCAAGACAGGCTGCGGCGCATCCATACTGGTCACTATGGGTAGCTCAGGTACAGAAGAGTTCCTGTTCGAGGCCATTCGTGCGTTGAAGCTTAATTCCAGCGATGACTGGAGTGCCGTCGTTCTGGCATCGAAGTCGATTTGTTCGATTGACAGAGCCAAAGAGGTTGCGGGCGGGGATGAACGCCTTCTCGTGACGGACCGCTTCATTCCTGCTCCGGCTGCGAACGCACTTGCTGACGTGGTAATCAGCCACGGTGGGCAGGGTACTGTGCAATGCGCCCTCGCTGCCGGGTAGCCGATCGTAGGTGTGGCATTGCAAGTGGAGCAGCAGACGAATCTGGATAACGCAATGAACGCTGGGGCTGCGATTCGTGTTCAAAAGCAGTCTTGGAAGGCGAAGAACATTCGCAGTGTAGTGCTTGAGGTTCTTCGTGATCCTTCTTACACGGCTAGCGCGAAAGCTCTGGCAAAGACGCTGAACGCGATGGATGGAGCTAGAACAGCAGCTGAAGTCATGTGGAAGTTCATCCTGGAAGAACAGATGGAAAAGATGGAAGCTTGATAGATGGAAAGACGATCTTCTGACTCTGGTTTGTTCGGGACCACGGAAGGCTGAGAGGAAAGCGAGCCTACAGAACCAAACACACCAAGGACTAGCGTGTCGTCATCAATCACGCTCGAAAGTTGACACGTCGAAACTCTATGAAGTGCGCTGATCTCAATGTTTTGTTTTCTCCATTGACGTTCAAGATATCGTTTAGTACACGTAACGGAATGTCCTCATCTCTTTGTCGGTCATGTCTGCAAAGTTCACGTCACCAGACTCGTCCACCGAAACTCCCTCGATGCCAGTCTCGCGGTCGCGTTTCTTGTTCTCCCGCATCAAGAACACGCGCAGAACGAAGCAGAGCACGAGCGCCGCGCCGCAACAGACCATCATCGCGAGGAAGCCAGATGGATAGCTAGGGGTCTCGTTGGCAAAGAATAGCTGGGGGCCAATGATGTTGCCTGTGCAATACGCGATGAAGATCTATCATCGTCAGTACTTTAATTCGAAGCGCGATTTGAGGGTCGCTCACCATCGCATTCGCAGTGTTCTTCTTCGTAAAGCCACCGATGTTTCCACTCGACATACTAAGAACCATTGGGAAATTTGCTGAGAACGCAATGCAGAGACAGTAGCCCATGAAGCGCGCCCAGATCTGGGAAGGGTATATCTCTCGAATCATCACGGCTCCAACGAGTGCGACAGTCAAGTTCCAAGCCATGAAGTATGTGCGAGTGTTGCGAAAGCGGGTGCTGCCGTAGGTCCCAATGAGAACGAAGACGCCCTGGAACACTTGACCAAGCATCTGGACGAGCAGTGTATTAAGCTTCGAGAAGCCCATACCCATGATGACGATGGATCCGAACTGAAGCATGGTTAGTCAAGCTGTCAGTGCACATCAAAGGGGAGGCTTACGCCGTGCAACCCGCCATTTGCAATGTTTTGTGCAAGCTGAATGGCGACGAGGATCCAAATCTTGACGTCAAGCAACGCCTCAACCGATTGACTCCACTTCCATGTGTTGTTCTTGATGCCAGTCATGTTCTCCTGCACACGGGCGACGGCTTTGGCTCTGTCAGCAGTGTTGAGAAAGCGCGCACTCGATGGTTCGTTGGACAGGAAGAAGTAGATGGCAGTGGACCATGCTACAGTGAGCGCGCCTAAGAGCAGAAAGACAGCCTGAGAGCCAAGTCAGTATAACTGCGGTGCCTGTACAAGACGAATCCTACCTTCCAAGCCTCGATACTGCGAACATGTCCCACACCATAGGCGAGGACACCACCGAAGACACCAGCGACAACATTCCCCATGAACCATGCCCCATGCCTTAACGGCTGTTCAGACCTCTTGTACCACATCGCCACGATGACAGTCAGCCCTGGGCCGATGGCCGCCTCGGCTGCACCCAGGAAGAACCGGACAGCGAGCAGACCTTCAGCATTGAAGCAAGTAGCAGTAAGCATAAGGATCGCGCCCCATGCGATGCTACACAGAATTAGCAACATCCTGATCCGGCCAATGGTCGTACTAACACTGAAGCAGCGATGGTGCGAGCGACAGGGAACCGCACCATCAGTGCAGCTGCTGGGTACGACGCTGCAAGGTAGCCGAAATAGTATATACCGCTTGCCCAGCTGTACTGTTCTCCGGTCATCTTGAGGTCGGTCTGCAGGCCCATGATCGCGGTGTAGCCCAAGGCTGACTTGTCGAGAAATTGGAACATGTACGACAAGCCCATGATTGGAAGTAGGCTGTGAACGTCAGCGTGGTGTGTACATTGAATCGTAATCTTGTGGTTACTTCAGATCGATCTTGCGCAGTATACGCCTGTCCTCCTCTGGGCTGAGGGCCTCTCGAGAGGCAACGACATCGCCGAGTTCGGTGAGGACCTGATGGTCCTTCTCAGGGTAGTCCTGGCTGTGCTTCTCGTTCGTGTGAGACATGGTCAAGCTTCGATCTGCTCAAATGAAGTTCAAACGATGATAGAGTCAGAGCAGTAAAGAGTGATGACCATTGAGCGCGTCCGGCTGGAGTTCTTTTATACAAAATGTTCATCGGGGCAGGCGTACATTCCATGCTTGGCACGTTGATAAGTAAGTACGCAAAGAGATACCAGATACGCAAACAAGCGAGATGCGGGGATGCAGATAGCGATCGGTTAAGGTTTTGCGGGACTTGCAGATGGAGACGTTGATGATTTGCGATACTCGATAGTACACCCACGTGATCTGCCAGCAAATAAGCGCTTCCTAGGTCGGATCCGGTCTAGCGAAGGCAATTTGTCGCCAAATCCAAACCTTGGAAGGGGACCTACAGGCAAGTGCCCGAATACTCGAGACTTTACTTTCCGATATGTCAAAGACGCTTCAATTCTAAAGAGGATAGTAATGCCGTTTAGCCCAAGACGAACACTTCGCTTTGCTCCATCTGCAATCTTATGTCAATGCGCTTGTTATTGCGCCGTTGCATTGGGATCGCGGTCAGTAAGAACTGATGTGCGCGCTCGTAATTCTTGCCATAAAGTCGAAATGTCTCAAACCGGTCCATGATGAACTTCTGGTGCAGCATGTCTTGGGTTTCAAGTGCTGCCAGAAAAAGAGGCCAAGCGACCCGGAGATTCGGCTGGTCTCCGCCGTGCGTATAGTCTTGAAAGCAGAGGTTCATGATCTCCTGTAGAGCATAGCGCTGTCGTTCATCCATAGGATCATCAAAGGCTGTCAGACGCTTGAAGTCCAGAACTACTGCGTGATACATCGGCACGATTGCTCGCATGTTGGCTACTAGCCTGTGACTGTTGTCTGTCTCCAGTGATAGCTCGTGGGCGACCTCCATAAGCTCTCTGAACAGATCGCCGACTTCATCTATCGAGTACTCGACTTCGTGAGCTTGCTCTATTGCTAAGGCAGGGTCTTCTCTGTACATGGTCGCAAGCCGAGCAGTCAGAAAGCGTAAATATGCGCAATGGCCGAGCAGTGCATAAATGTTCCGGTTTTCTACATCGTCCATAAGCTCAGCTTGGGGATATGCATCACCCCAGGCTAACCGATATAAGGAGTTGGAGTAGTGATGAAGCCGAGCCACTGCCTTGATGGGATCTTTGGAGCGCATGCGAGAGTCTGTTGGATTCGAAAGAAGCATGTTCAAGATTGCTTCGTTCACGTGTCCACCCACACCGGAAGTCGCAGCTGCAGAGTCCAACAAAACAATCCAGATCAGGACGCGTGCAGAGTAAATCGAGATTTTCGATTCCCTCACTGACTCATCCGCTCGAACAGGCACGTAAGCCTTCTCTAGGGCTCCAAGCTTGAGTGGAGGGAGCTGAAGCAATTCACCACTTTGTGATTGCAACAGTGAAGCCACTCCTTGAAGATGGCTTAAATATGCTCTGCATTGTTCGTCGCCGAATTGTTGCTCGTATATCAGCATCAACCACAAAGCAGTGAGGATGGTATCCAGATCTTTCGTAGCATCCTCTTTTGGTACAATAGACTCTGCCATAAGTCTGAGAGCTTGACCGTAATGATGCGACGACGCCGGCTGAGCGCTGACCGAACGCTGGTGACGGCGATAGTCCATCTCTTGATGCCCAATCGCCACGACCATATGCATGACCATGGGTTCGCCTCGGGCGATTTCAAACATCAGCGAGATCAGCGAATACTCCGGGTTCTTTGTATGATGTAATCTGGCAAACTCGGTTCGGAAGTAGCGTATGGCTTCGTGATCCTCGTCAGACAGATCCAAAGAGCATGGTGCCGTATCCGTCGACGTTCTAATCGACTGACTTGAAGCAGGGCTGGCGCTGCAAGCTCCTGCAATTAGTGGGAAATCGGCTGCCAGGCCTTGGTTTGAAATAGCAATTACGCTGCTCTCGACGGGCAGCGACGGTGAGTTGCACGCCTCTCGTGCGGTGTTCGAGCCGGTGGGCGATGCTACATTGCTGGCGGATGACAGGGTGCTCGGTGCAGAGCTTGTGCTTCGATGAGCCTTGCGACGCTCAGCAAGCGTAGGTCGTGGAGCGTAGTCGCATGTCAACTCGAGCCGTTCACATCGTCCACAGACAGGACGGCGTCGATCGCAGCCTTTCTTCACCGTTGGATTGCGGCACGTCCAGCAGCCCCCTCTGCTACGGCGCCGTGTCTCAGGGGCATGATTCGCTTCTATGGCCATACGCGTGAATACATCCAGGGCGAATTGCCAGACAAGTCTTTTGCGGAGAAGGGAAGCATGCTCGTGGGAGAAGACCTCGGGAGGAGGAAAGATTCCGCGCCAAGTGGGGCACTGACAACGCTAATAGAGCGCTTATTTCTCTCCAAATAAGCGCTCGCTATCAGTGCCCTTTCCGTCGTCTGCATCCGAAGATGAGGTCAACATCTCAGTCAGAAAGGCCGAAACATATCTCT
Organism: Didymella keratinophila; assembly: GCA_011058865.1. Taxonomy (NCBI): domain Eukaryota; kingdom Fungi; phylum Ascomycota; class Dothideomycetes; order Pleosporales; family Didymellaceae; genus Didymella; species Didymella keratinophila. The sequence goes on from SWKW01000216.1 coordinate 9,810, forward strand.
TGAGTCTACAAAAGCCGCTGTGCATCAGTCATGGACATTACATCCCCTCGTCATCCTGCACACTCTGCGCCCACAGAATCAACGGCACTGGATCATATTCTGACAGCCAAATACATCAATCGAGAAGTGTAACATCCAATACAAAGACAAGATGGGCTCGCATAGCGATAGCACAACGGCAGTGCTTGAGGAAGCTCGTTTCACCATAATGTCGACTATCGACGGCGCCGACACCGGGCTTCACAAGGTCAACAAAGCGCTACACGAAAATCCGGAACTGGGATACGAAGAGCATTTCGCTCACCAAACGATCACTGACTACCTTAAATCCCTTGGTTTCAATGTAAAGAAGCACGCCTATGGCTTTGACACCAGCTTTGAAGCAGAATATGGATCTGGCGGCCGTCTCGTCATCATTTGTGCCGAGTACGATGCGCTGCCAGGCATTGGCCATTCGTGCGGGCACAACCTGATCGCAACGTCTTCCATTGCTACGTTCATAGCTGCGGCAGAAGCAATGAAGAAGCACAACATCGAGGGCCGACTACGGATACTTGGTACACCTGCTGAAGAAGGCGGAGGTGGCAAGGCGAAGCTCATCGACGCGGGCGCGTTTCCAGGGGAGACTGCCGCAGCCATCATGGCACATCCACTAGCTGCTCATCAGGTCTTCCATAAGCCCGGATACTACCAAGGTCTCGCTGGCCTGAAGTTGATAGCGAGCCACAAATTCAAGACCGAGTTTCGAGGCAAGCCAGCGCATGCTGCAGGCGAGCCCTGGAACGGAGTCAACGCACTCGACGCAGCAGTGGCGGCGTACTCGAATGTCGGTCTCCTGAGGCAGCAGATGGAGCCGGATGAACGTGTGCACGGGGTCATTGAAGCAGGAGGGACTGTCCCCAATGTCATCACGGACTACACGCGGATGAACTGGAACGTTCGCAGTCCTACCATTGAACGAGCAGACAAACTGCTTGCTCGCGTCAAGAACTGCATCGAAGCAGCAGCCTTGGCCTCTGGATGCAAGCTTGAGTACATCACGTAAGTCCTACGTATAGGCTTATCGTACAACTTCGATATTGACTTTGTCCAGCTCACCCACATACCTCAATCTTCGTGCCAATAGAACGCTGTGCGAGCTATACGCTCAGGATATGGATGTTTTGGGCACCAAAGTTCAAATCAATCAGGAAAAGTTGATGAACGCCTCGACAGACATGGGAAATGTCTCGCACATCATACCCAGCTTTCACGGCGCATTCGTGATTCCAGCGGAGGAAGATGTGTCGGCGCATAATCCAGCATTTGCGGCTTGTGCTGGTACGGACGGCGGCCACAATGCGGCGGTCAATTGTGCGAAAGGAATGGCAATGCTCGCTCTGAGAGTTTTGATCGACGAGGACATTGCAAGAAGAGCGAAGAAGGATTTCGAACAGGGCGATGAGTAGATTTGGCGCAAAAGGCATGTATCTGTAGATGCTTGCACTTTAGCGAAATGATACCTTCACATCCCAAATGTTCCTTCCCAAAGTTTGATGTTATGACGTCACAACGCGCTTCGCTAATCGCGTCTTCTTCCCAGCCACCACGAACAAACCAACAAACACACACCTCTCTGTGTCGCACGATCGTATTGTGCGAAGCTACGATATTATGTGCATTGCTGTTACAAATCCCGTGCACTCTGGACGACTGCAATCCGTGTCCAGCATGCTGCACCTCGTCTACAGCTGTACCTTTACAAAGCCATGGACGAGCTGCATTTCATAGCAGATCTTCGAGCTTCGTCAACGGTCCGAGGTCCTTAACCCGGGCCGAGTCGCTGTCTGCGGGACTTTCACTCCCGGAAGATGTCGCCTGCTATCATGTTTAAGCAGCCTTGATAGGCCGAAGATGTTGGGCATCTTCATCTGCACAAACTTCAGACGGTGACTCTTCATCACCTCCATGGGACCGCATGACCATGGACTGTTGAGTGGAAGTCCACTCCTACCGCAGCGTACAGCAGCAGAAGAACAAACCATGTACTTCACTATTACCACCTCGATCCCAGCTCGCGCATGTTCACAGCATGAGGGCCGGCTCGCCCCGCGTAATCCGCCTCAGTCAAACGCCAACTCATGCGCAGGCGCTTCTCGATCCGGTGGACTCGACTGTCGAGGCAGCGAATGAACTGCATGAGCTCCACACCTTCGACCAATCAGCGTCCGCTACGTTGAGAATCCCAGGCAGTGCTGGGTCACCGCACTTTGACGTGCATGGGGAGCCACCTGGGCTTGGGAGCCCAAAGCTGGTGATCGTCAACCCTTAAATGTTGGGTGACCCCGGATTTCGATGATGAAAAGCATCGACAACAGGTCTTGAACACGATGTCTGAAGTTCCACCTCCGGCTCCAGCTCCACCAGCTGCAGTATCTGCGTTAGCTTTGATCCCGCCTCCAACACCTCCACCAGGCCCTCTGACATATCGCGAGCGACTTGCACAGTTCCGCATCCTAGAGGAGAAGCGGATCGAACTCATTGAGGTACTCGAAGGACGATCAACTGAACCGAACGTTGACTGACAGAACAAAGGAACTGTTGGACAAGCTCGAGAAGACCGAGGCACGGCTTGCACAAACCGAACTCGACCTCAACTCGGAACAAAACGTTCGGCGAACGCTACAGGCTGAGGTACATGAGGCGAAGACAAGGGAGGACGCACTGGCACAAAAACAGGTCAGACTAGCCTTATTTGGCTAGCTTCTACACTTGCTCACTAGCAGACAGGCTAAACGTCCCTTCGTGTTGGTGTTGATCGATGTGGATGCCGAGGGCTTCCTCGTAAGTCTCAGCTTATACAAAGCGAAGTACAATACTGATGTTCTACAGTTCCAAGATAAGTACATCACGAAGAAGGCCCAAGGTGGTGAGGCTCTGGCTGATGAACTGCTCATCCGGACACGCGAATACCTCCGACCACAGTTTGAAGATGCAGACAATCTGGACATCATCGTACGCGTCTATGCGAACCTCGAGGGTCTAGCCAAATACCTAGTACGGCAAGACAAGATCAGCAACCTGGGTTCCTTACGTGCAATGTCGACCTCGTTCAGTGGACGCATAGCAAGCTTTGATTTCGTAGATGTCGGTGTCAATAAAGAAGGCAGCTCCGGACGAAAGATCCGAGGTAAGCACACCAGCCACTCATCAATCCGTGACTTCATCAGCTCACGTCTAGGAGAGAACCTTTCGTTCTTCACAGCGAACTCCCACCTACGACACGTAATCGTCGGGTGCTGGCCAGCCGATCTACCTGCTGCTCTCTTATCCACACTTCCCCTCGATAAAGTTACCTTGATCGAGTCTTTGCCACTCCCCGCCGCACTTACGAGTCTGCCACTGAAGGTTACAAAGTTCTCCTCGATGTTTCCAGCACCACCGCCAACGAAGTCCAGTCGTCCAACCGGCCGCAATGGACCTCAACTCCAGTTGATGCAGCAAGAAGATGACAACGGAGGCCAGACATGGCTCGTCATACAACCTGAGCGAAGTGATAGCAACGGCAGGCACCGTGACTCCAAGCGGCGAGGTAGGAGCGAGGACGAGGCATCCAACATCAGCATCTCGATCGGTGCTGACAACAGTGTGAGCGTAGACAGCGGTCACAGGCGAATTATGAGATGAATAGCCAAGGCCTTGGTCCAGACAAGTGGAACCTGCAGGGTTTTGGATATATATGATGGAAAGAGACTGGTAAAACAGCATAGCGCAGCATAGCATAGCATTGGTACTTATTGACTCGAAATTCTAGCAGCATTGTTCTAAAACTGACAGAGGCAATGTACCTTTGAGATTGTACGACAGCCCCACTCTTCACACGACATGACTCAAGGGCACCCTCAGGTAAACACGGATTGTGTGAAACGAAGTCGAGGATCGTCTAGAAATTCGAACGCGCAATCCTTCTCTTGAAATGATCTATAACCCGAAGAACCGAGGGAGTGTCAAGGCACTAGTACATGCTTGGTATGCGCACATCAATCCTCACGCGGAGCACGTCATGCACTAGCCAATTGAATGCGAGACACTTATCCGACATCGCCCATCTCCTACTATGCATGCAATAACAAGCCTGAATTGCGCCAGGATGCACTTCAGATAAAGCCTATTGACAGCCACAATGTAGAGACGCGATTGTCGCTTACCACCTCCTCGGTTTCTGCACGTGGGTTCCACGAGCCCTAGCGCGTACAATCAAACATCGAGGACACTTTGAATTGCGGACGTCCATCTTGTTCGTTCATTCAACTACGACATGACAGACGTTGAACACCACGATGCGACCGACAAGACCTCGGCCGAACAGAGCAAGGAGCCCAGTGTGTTCCCCATAACCAAGCCCATGACCATATTCTAACATCAACAGTCAGATGGTATCGCACGCCTTTCTACAACGCCACGGTGCTCGGTTTCTGCAGTCTCGCAGCTCCCGGTCTATGGGGCGCGATGAACTCTCTCGGCGCCGGCGGCGCGCAAGAACCATACCTAGTCAACACCGCCAACGCCCTGACATTCTGCCTAATGATCATTTCTTGCTGGCTCACCTCCTCACTGGTCAAGTACGTCGGAATCAAAGGCGCACTGGTCGCAGGTACCATTGGCTTCGTACCTTACAGCGCAGGGCTCTACACCAACAACCGCTTCGGCACGGAGTGGCTCGTCATCCTCGGCGCCGCACTGTGCGGGATTTCAGCCGGCATTTTCTGGGCCAGTGAAGCGAGCATCGCCATCGCATACCCGGAACCAAAGAATCGAGGAAGAATGATTGCGTACTGGATCACCTGGACGTGCGTGGGGCGCATCCTCGGTGGAGCGATCAACCTGGGCTTGAACCACGAGCAATATACCGCGGGCAAAGTCGGGTACAACTGTGTACCTGATCTTTATCGCACTGCAGTGTCTAGCTCCTTTCGTCGCGCTTCTGCTAAATAGGCCGGAGAAAGTGCAGCGCGCGGACGGGGTGCCGGTGAAGTTGCAGATCTACGATAGCCCGTGGCAGGCGATCAAGGCTACGACGAAGACATTTGTGAACAAGGAGTTTCTCCTGCTGGTCTTCTGGATCTGACAGGGCGTGTACAGCGAGGCTGTGTACTACACGTACATTGCGCTCTGGTTCAGCGTGCGCGCTCGCTCGTCGGGGTCCTTCTTGTCCGGCGTCATTTCGATCATAGTTACGAACCTGCTTGGCGCGTGGCTCGACACGTACAGCGTAGCGCTGAAGAAGCGAGCGCGGTGGGCTTTTGCCGTCATCATGGTCACGCAGGGAGCGTGGTGGATCTGGCTCACCATCAATATGACGCAGTTCTCCCAGTCCGCGACACTGTACGACTGGGCAGATGAAGGATTTGGTCGTGCGTTCGCCCCGTTCATCTTCCTCGTCGCAGGCTTCCAGCTGAACTACAACTTTGCGTTCTTTCTCATCGGCCAGATCTCGAAAAGTCCCAGGAAACGATTCGTCTTGCGGCGCTGCTACGCGGAACAGAGTCAGCATGGCAGGCGCTCAGCTACGGTTTGAATGCGATTCCCATCATCGCTACTGTTGGAGGAACTTACATCAACTTCGGCATATGGGCTGTAGCTCTGGTTCCCGCGTGGCCTGTCATCAGGACCATCGGCATCAGAAAGTACAACGACGAAGCGGACTTTGGTGGTGTTGAGAGAAGCGAGGAGACAATTGGTGAAAAGGGCAATTCTTGAGTCTTCGGAAGCAGAGTGCCAAGATCCTCGATAGACTTTAACTCGCTCTACTAGATCGTGTAGATCGTGCTATGCATTATTTCAAATACAACATATCTTACAAAACAGCCGCGACGCAATGGGTCGGTTTACAGAAGTGCTGGTTTGCCAATCTCTACATTATGAGACCAGCTTCCTGCAGTTGTGCAAGAACACCCTTGTCCACTTTGCCGATCTGCTTAGCCCTCTGAGGATTGACGGAAGTAGACGGCCTCAATTCCATGCGTTTACCCTCGACAATGCTGTTGTTCAGAACATCCACCGCGCGCTGCGCATCCTCTTTAGTTGCGAAGTCGACAAATGCCACAAATGTCATGCCGGCCCGTCTGTCGGTCTTCCAAACTGGGTTTATGCCGCCGAGTGCTTCAACATTGAAAGGTTCGAGTGCCTCATCGAGGATCTGCTGTCTTCGAGTGTTGATAGACTTGTCCGGGACCCTATTGAAGGTCCAGCCTGGGTTTTCAACGAAAATGGTATACCGTCGGCCTTCCAAAAGTGGCTGAATTGCCTCAGACGCAGCGGTCGCGTCGTGGAGAAAGAACCGCTGCTTCATCCTGTTCTCTATTTGCCAAGTGAATGTGTCTGCCAATGGGGATACTCTCAAGGGTCGTGGCCCTTTTCCCATCTTCAGACCGTCCAGTGCTTTGACAGCCTTCTGTACTTGCTCCTCGCTACGAAGCTGGACGAAGACGCTGGTACTATTTTGGAATGTAAAGCGATCAATTCGACACTGAAGCCTCTTGCTGTCCGACAGTCAGTACGACACGTGACCCAGACTCCATGTCACATCATCAACATTTAGCTGCTCATCTACTTACACTTCGACTCCAGCATTGTGAAGGAGTTGCTGGATCTCAGCCGGGGTCGTATTACGGTTCAACTTTGAAATGGCTATGCCATTCCCGGCGGCTTCGTCACAGGTAGCCGTGAGAGGTACTTCTGGTCCTGTAGCTGGCGTCTGAATAAATTGCTCCTGAAACCGCGCACTCGAGGTGAAATGTCGTTGCGGAGCTGCTGTGCTCGTAAGGCGAAGTATCGAGCTAGTGGCGCGGCAGCTTGCGAAGCCCCCGGAGAGGGCAAACCGACTCTGTAGAATGGCTCTGGGGACAGACATGGCAATAACAGGAGATTGAAACGGAGAACGAGGGCCCGACAATAGATCGACTCTTTCAATTGGCCGATAAGTCGCTGTTGTCTTGTTGATGTTGACTACTCGAGAAAGTCCACTGCACGACAATGCCAAAAGCCATATCGGTAGAAAACGCGCTAGGCGCACGAACCAACTGAGCTCATCTTTCGGTGGGAAATGTCAATCCATCAGTCGTTCCTACATGCCTTCCACTGCTGTATGACTTCAGCTTCCAGTTAGACCTAGCGTCTCTGCATTCCATGATCACGATACACGTCATGGTATGCCTCTCCTTGCTCGGCGTTCCTTCATGTTTACTCCTGCATCAATCACTTCCGTCAGCGCTCTTTGCGTCTATGACAGGCGCGCCTTCTTCGTCGTCTTAATTCAATACAGGGCTTATCAGTCAATAAAGCATTTGCTTTTGAAGATTAACATATGCTCGACTGAATCATTCTACACCCTTGCCCTAAACTGCAACATCGGACCATCCTTTTTACTCGCAAACACATCCTGGATCTGATACTCATTCGCCCTCGTCCGGCCAACTTCCAAATCTTTATTCCCCGCGCCCAAAGTCGTGCCAGGAGCGAGCCTCAGGTCATACAAGTACAGCACCCGCGCAATAGTAACCGTCAACTCGACATATGCCAGACCCTTACCAATGCACCCGCGAGGGCCAATGCTGAACGGGTTGAACGCCGATTGTGCAGCAAGCAAGCTGCTGTGCATCGGGTTGGCGGAAGGGTCTGTGAGCCAGCGCTCGGGGATGTAGTCGAATGGCTGAGGGTAGTAGTTCGAATTGTGATGGATGGCGTAGATAGGCACGCCGACGTCGACGCCAGCGGGAATGCGCTTGCCGTCGATTTCCATGCCACCGGGGAGAACTTGTCGAGGCAGAGCGCCAGCGACTGGAGGTGACATGCGCATTGTCTCGTCGATGCAGGCTTTCAGGTAAGTGCAGCTGCTTAGCTTGGGGCTTGTGACGATCTCCTCGACGTCGGAGAATGTGGAGCGGATCTCTTTGCACAGTTTCTCGAGGACGGAGGGGTTGTGCGCCAGGTAGAAGAATGTGCCGGACATGGCGGTCGATGTGGTGTCCGAGCCAGCGATGATCAGCAGGTTCGACTCGCCCCACAGCTCGTTCATGTTGAAGCCTTCGCCTGTCTCCGCATCTTTGGCGTTGAGCAGGTAGTAGAAGAAGTCCTTTCGATCAGCCTCGAGACCCAGCTTCGTACGCTCCATAGCCTGGCCCTTGCTATACTGCATATACTGCGCTCTCTGGCCCGCGATCTTGCGGAAAAACAGCTTATCGAGGTGCCAGTTGTGGATGGTCAGATGGGTACCGCACTGTTAATGTCAGCTCTACTCTCACCAAACCCAACAGTAAAATGACAATACTCACGATCAAATGCCTATGTGCCGCATTCCCCACCAACTCCGTCGCAAACCGATTCCGCGGACTCTCCAGCATCCCAAACGCCTTCCCAAACACCAAATCACCCATGATATCAAATACCAACCACTCGCACCAATGCGCCGCATTCCAACCCGCATTCCACCCCTGTCCTCCGTTCTTCTCATTAATAGCGTTTTCATCGCCACCACTGCGCCTTCCAAGCAATTCACACCCCACCCTCACATTCGCCAAAATATACTTCTCCAGATTCCTAATCGCGGCATCGCTAAACGCACTACTCATGACCCTCCTCTTGCGCGCATGCTGCATCTTATCAATCGCGCTGTGCACACTGACCGCCGCCGGGGTGCTCGGGAACGCCTTGTAGAAGTCCGCTTTCTTGACATTGCTCCTAAACCCGTAGATGGTTTTGAGCCCCGTGGCCGTGTTGACGGAAAGCAGGTTAGGTCCGAGTCGCACATAGGGTCCGAACTGCGCGTGGGCGTTGTGGAACGCGAGGTGTCGACTACCGCGGTAGGCGTAGTATGCGAGCCAGATGTCTGTGATTTTGGCGAGGAAGGGGCCGGGGTAGTGGGCGAGGGGGTGCAGGGTTAGGCGGTAGAGGATGACGGCGAGGATCTGATGCGGTCAGTTGAGGTTGGTAGATATATGGAGCGAAAGCTGTACGTAGAGTGTCAAACTGCCGACGATGGTAGCTAAGAGGAGCAGAGGGGAGGTCAGGAGCGACCAAGCGAGGCTGAGGAGCTCCATGGTTATTGGCGTGTTGTATCAGCGTCGAAGACGAAATCGAGACTGAAGCCGAAATTGGGATGAGAAGGATATGATGGTGTTATTGCGACACGGTCATTGACACACAAGCACAGCTGGGTACACAGCAAGCGATACAACCGTGTGAGATTTCCTCTGAACAATAGCAGAACGCGTCTACTTAAACGGATCCCCTACTTCCACCTCCATCCGCAGCTCCCGCATTATCCTCATCGCAATCCTGACAAAGAAAGATTGAGGCACGGGATCACTTCTGCGAAGTCCCTGGCTGTGGATTTTCTTACGTTGCTGACGGCGGAGAGTTCAGGTATATGTTTGTGATGACGACGGATAATGGCGGCAACTGCAGGTTGTACCATCACGTGGACCCTAACGCAGGGCTGGAAGGCGGGGCGGAGCGGATAGCACAGCGGACGTTAGCGCGCCACGGATACTCGCGATGACACGGACAAAACTGCTCGTGCTGGATAGGCTGGGGCCGGGTATTGTGCGCGTAGGGGAGGAGGATTGTGTGGGGATGCGATTGCGAGGAGACTTTTCGCGATACACGGCACGGCACGAAGGACAAGAGCTATTCTGGGAAGGTCATTACATTTGCATGCACAACGTATCGGTCAGTTGGCTTTGCTACGAGACTCCCTTCTGTTCTCCTCTGTTGCAGCTCAACGACTCGCGTTGTTCTTCCATGTTACTTCGATTTTACAGCCACTACAACCTTGGAAAGTGTTTGAGCCTTCATGTTCGTGACGACACGCTCTTTCCTCTTGTCCCATATCTTCTTCAGGTGTATGTAGTTGTCGAAGGTATTCTTCAGCTTCCTCGTCCCATAATCCTCGAAGTTCCAGTTGTAGTCGTCGACCGTCACCCAGTCGCCGCTGACTGCAGTGATCCAAGCGACATGACCGTAGCCTTTGTTCCACTGCGCGACGGATCCGACATTGGGCGTCTTGTTGACCGTAACGCCTCTGGAACTTCTGCCTGCTTATCCCATTGATTTGCGTTGCCCCTTTGCTGACCTTGGTAACGGTTATGGAAGTTGATGCCGAGCTTCTGGTTTATGCGCCAGGCGACGAAGGAAGTACACTGGCACTTGTAGTACATCCATTTGTCCAAGAGAACGATCTTCATGATGGCTGGTCCGATTGTTGATGCGCGCTTGGAAGTCTCCTGGCGAGTCTCTGGATGGGGACCCAGCGACGTACTTAGACTCTGGAAAGGTCACCACGCTTCTGGTTGCACTGCCTACAATTGCCCGTATGAGGTCAGTGATCAGAACGGTCGGAATACAGGACAACCCAAAGAGGGCTCACCGGCGTGAATCGATTGCTCGTTTTCGCCAGCCAAGGCAATAATGTAACTCGTTGGTTGTACGTAGGGCTTCATGAGCTGCGGTGTTGCATAGCCTGTGTACCAGGTCCTTCCGCTGCTTAAGCCCTTGAGGAACCGCAAGACCAGAATTTATTGGCGTTGAACTCATTGTGGCCAACAGCGGTAGTGTGAGTGGGTAGTATGATCGTTTAGCCTCTCACCGTTCTCAGCTTCTGACCCTGTGAGGTGCACAGAAGGCATGGGGTTCAAAGATGAGTACATGTTGTAAAGCTTGTCAATTGATGGTGGTAGTTCCTTACGAGATACACCCGGAACATCAAACTATGAGCCTGTCGTCGAGGTCAGTCCTGTGTAAGCATTCTTCACCGGTCGTTGAGCTGTGTAGATTTGATGTGTGACAGACGAGAAGCCGATGTGGACACTGTGCTTACTGGGTCTTGGCAAACACGATGGTGGAGGAAGGAGCATTGCACCTTGCACCACTGTCCGAACTTGGAAAAGATTATAAACAAAACTGAGATGCTGATCGTAGTACAACAACAAAAACGCAATGAGTACATTGTGTCCTGATTCCCTTATTTATGAAACGAGGCCTGCGGACGAGATCAGCGAGTACAAGATGACAGCTGAACTGACCGAGCTTGGCCCGCAACTTCTTCATACCGTCAGACGCGGACAATGTGAAGAGTTTGAGCGCTGAGCTCGATTTGCCGAGACTCCATCTCATACCCACCGATCATGCGCCCACGCAATTCACTGTGCCCCAACCGAAACCCCAAACCTTGTATATTCTGCCCATCCACACTACAGAGAGCTCATCTAAGCGCCACCCTCCCTCTTGGCGTACTCCTCCTCCATCCTTTCCTCATACAGCCTATCGTTCTCCTTTTGCTGCTCATCGCTAACATCCGTGATCCTTCCTGCATTACTGCCACTTGTCGAACCCTCGGCGATGCGCCGCCCGTTGTTATCGATCTCATATCGCTCCTCGCGCGGCGCCTGACCAGGCTCTTGGATCGTCTGATGTACACGTGTGCCAGAGTTGTCGCTGTATGTGGATTGTGTGCGCGATGTGGTTTGTCCGTTGACGGAGCTGGAGACGGAGGAGAAGGTTTGGGATTGGTAGGAGGATGGCATTTTGGTGCTTCGGGATGAAGGATGCTGCGTACAGGGTACTGCGTGGTGTAAAATTGGTATTGGTGTTTTTGTAGTCTTGCGTTTGATGTTTGGAGGGCAGCTCTATCTTGCCTCGTGGATGTTAAGTAACGGCGAGAGTGGAATGCGGAGAGGGTGACGTCACAGGGTCCAGCGAACATGCCATCGGTCCGTTGGATGCTGTGACACTCAGCACTGGCACTCGCAGCATTCGTCCTACAGGAACAAACTCCCAACTCCCGAGCTCTTGCACCACAGAGCCTGTTCCTCGGGCGTTCGCGTCCACGGTCGCCATCCCAGTGTGACCCATCGCCAGGCCAAGGCTCCGAATATCCCAGCCATAAAGCCGGGTATCAAGCGGAGCAGGTAGCCGCGCCATGTATACTCTTTCTTGATAAAGAAGCTTGCAAGGTAGGCGTCTAGTGCATGGCAGGCTCGTAGAAATCTGCTCTTTGGCTTGGTGAGATTTTCCTCATCGAAGGCTTGAGTCTGAGACATGGAGTGGTTGGGCAGCAGCTTGGCTTTCGCGTTCGACTTCTCGTTCGACGAATGGACAGCGGCGAGACGCTCATCCTCGTTCTCCAATAATATGTTGATGGCAGGTTCATTACCAGATTCGAGGGTCTTGGTTCGGTGAGGTTCCATCACGTGCGTGAGATGGGGTGCTGATCAATACTTCAAAGGAGGAACTGATGGCAATGGTCATCCAGAGCGACGGTAAGCATTGTCATGATATATGGTGCTTGCCAAGTGCACAAGGCACATACGCCGGCGATCTTTATGACTACTCGGAAGTCACGGCTGGCTGGCTTGGCTCTGTACTTGTGCAGCATGTTCGAGAACTGCATCTTAAAGGCTGAGAAGGCATGTAGGGCTGTGATGAAATCAGATTGGAATCAATTCGATATGATCGATCTTGTACAAGCCGAGCACTATTTGGGAGGCTCATCCACCGCAAGTACGTAACACGACAATAGGTTAAGACATTCTCCGAGTCCCCAAGGAATCATCACATCTTCAACTCATGCGCTACGATCCGCCGTAGCGATTGGCTGTAAGAGAGTGTGTGATGTTGTTCAGAAATCTCTTGATGCCTCCGTTGCTGCAGTTGTTAGCGCCTTCCTAGGCATAAAGATCCGTGCAATATACTTCTCTGGCTCAAAGGTCTTCGCATCGGGGTGATTGCCCTTGTAAGTACGACGCGCATATGCGATGGTCTCTGCGACAGTTCCCTGATCCTTCTCGGTTTCTTGGGCAGTTGAGGCCTTGGTGGGATCTTGGGCGGAAGACATCTAGTGGACTTTGTGACAGTGTGTGCTCACTGCTGTGTTGAACATTGAGATGATAGACCAGACATGACAGACATGTCGTATCGTGCAAGATATAGTGGACAACAAAGAACAGCCAGCAGCGCCTACTTACGTCCTACTCGTGGAATGTCTGCCACCCGGTGTTCACCGGCGGACAGCCAAGCGGGGCGGAGTCCAGGAGGCGCCCACGAGATCTTGTCACTCGACAGGCTTGTCTGTTATCACTCGCCGATCACATCAAGTGCGCCTTGAGACACTGACAGTGCGAGAGGACATCAATCTGTAGCCAAATACTCCATGTGGTGGCAGCCTCAACAGCCTCGGAATGGTTGACGATCCACGCCGGGCCAGACCAGACCGGCCCTGCATCGCAGTCGATAAACTAACAAACCCACCAGCCACGCTAGACCCCTGAAGCCTTCTACTGCCGGGCCGGCGAACCACGCTGATCCCGTCAATCTGTCAGGCCTCACGCCTCCACTCCAACACTCACAATCTGCCCCAGATGCGCGTTCTCGGGCTGTCGTTCGTTTCGCTGCTCTTGTCTGCCGCAGCGGCGCAGGACGACTTCGACTTCTCGAGCTGCACTACGGAAGACGCCGATGCGGAGCAATGCGCGCGGAAGATCGATACCGTCGTCGAGGCCAAGACCGGGGGACAGTACTTCACCAAGATTGCGTGCAAGGACTGTCCGTACGCGGAGACGTTCAACCTGGACGCGGATGACGGGCAACCAGAGAGCAGGATGACGCATGGGGACCAGGAACTCGTGAGCATTCTTTAGTACGGTACAATAGTGAACGAAGCAGCTGCTAACATGCAGCAACAATAGTTCTTCAATGTCACTCTCGCAAACGACACGCGCTCCGTCCTCCTGAACGGCAAGAAGATCTTTCCCGTGCTCCAAACCATCCCAAACCCGCCGCACATCGCTGTCCCCCTCCTGCACCCCGACTTCTCCTACAAGAACCTGACCGCCGCAACGACCTGCTCCGACCCGTCCTGCTCCTCGCCCGAGATCACCAGCGACTGCACCTCTTGGTGCCAGTCCCTCCCTCTCGCCCGCATGGCCGCCGACTACTCGTACTCGTCCCACATGCAGCGCGAAGAAGCCGACGCACACATCCGCATCTGGGACGTCATATTCGACCCCGTCGGCGGGCGTAGCGTTCCCGCAACTCCGCACACGTCCGGCGTCTCAGCGCCCTGGCAACTAGACGACACCGACCGCAAAGCCCTGTACATTGTCATCGCCGGCCAGCCCGTGAAGCGCGGCAACCGGCACCGCCCTCACAACGAGGACGACGGCGGACTGTTTGGCCCCGTGCAGGCGGACGAGATATACTCGCTTACAATCACGAGCGTCTCGCAGGTCGTTCGCCGCTTTGACTTTCCGTCCAGCAACCTCGGCTTCTTCGGGCGGATCAAGCGGTTCTTCGGCGGCGATGTATGGAAGTCCGAGGGCGAGCTCGTGTATCTGGGCGAAGAGTGGGGAGTCTGGGGCAAGAAGGGCACGCTGCGGAACTGGGTCGGCGACGTGTTCCACTCCAACTTCCTCGGCCTGTTCTTCATCGTCATTGGCAGTGTCGTAGGTGGCTTCATCACACTGCGCATTGTGCAGAGTGCGTGGCTGTTCTTCAAGCAGCAGCGCAGTCTGGCAAGCTGGAAGGGGATTGATGCTGTGTACAGCCAGCTCAACCAAGGGAACGGCCATGAGGAGAGGTGGGATGAGCGCAGTGACACTGTTGCAGGCAGTTCTCGAGGCAGCTTTGGTGGCAACTGGCAGGGTGACTACCGGGATAGCTATGAAGAGGGTCCTAGTCGTCCGAGCATGACTTGGGATGAGCAGAGGATGAAGCCGTTGCCGACCAAGCCGCTGCCCGAGAAGCCGCTGCCCCAGGAGCCGCTCATTGATACATAAGCCTGTCTCTTCAAGACCGACTGTTCATTTCTGGTACATATCATTCAATTTAGACTTCTTCATTTGTCAGGGTGTTATCATCTGACACTGATTCTCTCATGACCATCTCCTACGGTCTCCCCTCCCACGTTTTGGTTAGATACTCCTCCGCGCTCAAAAACTCATAATCCGGGAACCTCTGGTTCCACTCATCGCTCACATTCCACGCCCCATTCAGTATCCCCACCAAGAACATGATCAGGAACTCTTTTGACCACTGCTCCCGGTCGTCCGCCGGGATAACAGGGTGGCTCATCAGCGGCACCCACTTTGTCTTCAGCTCGCCCTTCCTGATATCATCGCCCTTGACATGCTCAACCGTCCAATCGCCGCCCCTGATCTTCTTTCCAAGCGCGAGAAGCTCGTTGATAGTCGTCTTGCAGCCTTGCACGCCGCCCACCGCCGGCCACGGCCTCTCATCTTCCAGTGCGCGAGCAAGTATCTCAGAGTCGTCCGAGATCGCCGTGAGAACGATCGGCTGCTCTCCATCATCTAGGACAATAGCTTTCCGATTCTCGAAGTCCACGAAGAACGGCCACGTGATCAGCTCCGGGCTCAACGGGTAAGGATGCGCAAAGTAGTCCAAGAAGATACTCGGTTGGAACAGACAGTACTCCAGCACCGTCTCTTCCCGGTTCAGCTCCGCGAGATAGTTGGCGATGAAATCTTTGTTCGCATAGGGCGGTACACCGGAGTTATTCTTGATGCCCCATTCGGCAGGCGCGAACCGCTTGACGCCTGCCGCTTTGCAAGCGTGGATCAAATTCCGCTGGACGTTGTTGTCGACATCGAGATGCACGATGAGGAATGAGAGGCAGACGTCGAACCCTTGGAGGGCAGAGGTAAGGGCGTCAATGTCGCTGTAGTCGACCTTTTTGTAGAGGACGCCGGGGACTGGTGTTAGAGGTGCGCCTGAGCGGGTGAAGATGGTTATGTCATGTTTGCCAGAGCGAATTGGCGCGCGGAGGATTTCTGTCGCGACATCTGAATCTTGTCAGTTGCTGCGGTGGCATACAGGTTCCGATATCGAAGAGATGGGAAGGAAGCAGGAATAGTGGGGTAGCGAGTTCGGGTACATACTGCCGGTACCGCCTGCGACTGCGATCTTGACCATCCTGAATGCAGTTGTTTCCTTGGGCTGTGACTGAAGTTCGAGACCTATCAACTCACGACAGCTCGGCAGTACTTGCGTCGTCACTATATATCATTGCGGTAGCTTTCACCGCCCGGCGAATGACGGCATCGGGCCGAATGAGATAGCAAATTGCTCCACATGCCCCAGGGTGCTTCGATGCTCCATCTTCGCTGGATGTGGGGTTGCGAATTTTGCACTCTTGAAGTTCGAAGGTTGCGCGTTGGTTCGCGGTGTAAACACATCTCGGACGTGACGGTGCTAGCGGAGTTAGTGGACATCAATCTGGCGTGAGGTCATCTTACCAATAACTCGTGCAAAGCCGTGTTGACTGAGAGTACACTTCAGATGTGTTGAAAGCTCAATGGTACATCGATACGAGAGCAGGGTTGGATGGTCTTGCGGAATTACGCCAGTATGATCTCTGATGCTGACGCATGAAGGTTCGTTCGAGCAATGGCGGAGTGTGCAATTGCTGTAAGTTTTGTTGAATTGGACGACTTAATGGTCACACTGGAGTCGAAACACATGAGTTTAGGGAAAAACTGATTGAGGAAGTGACCGAAAAAGGTTGCTTTTGGTAAACAACACCAGTGCCTGTCGAGGCAGTCACTGCCCGCTGCCAGTGGAAGCCACGGCTTAAGGACACAATTGTAACCTCCCTGCTCCCATCAGGGTAAAGGACGACAAACATGAGAACTGCAGGATCTTATTTTTGATGCTAATGCAAACTCGTTGGAACGAATGAAGAATAAAGTATGTACAAATCTCATCGAAACTTAGGGCACATGCTCAAGTATGTGACCGACCTTACCCATCTACGAGATAAAGTAAGACTTGATCTTGGGCAGAATGTTGACCCAGGCAACACCGGTGCTCGGCTCCATGTTGTAAATGTAGTCGCCCCACCAAGGTCCTGCAGCCCACCATAGAGCTCCAGTCCACACATCAGAGTTCTGAGCCATGTAAGTAAGACCATCCTGAAGCGCCGAGATGCACTGGGCGTTGTTGCCACCAGCGAATTCACCAATGAGACCCTGCTTCTTGTTGTCCTTGAGCCACTTGGTTGCAGCCTGGAGACGCTCCTTGAAGATGGTAGCCGATACGCAGGTCGCGGATGTACCAGAGCCGTCGGAGTCGAGGTACTGGTGCATCTGGTAGATGAGCTTGTTCTGCGGGTCCTTAAGGTTGATGAGCGAGGCGCCGTTGCCGGAGCTGATCCATGTCCATGCGCCGGTGTACGAGTTGCCCTCGGGGGTGATGTACTGCTTTGTGGCGCCAGCAGCGCGGATACCATCGATCGAGGCCTGGTTGAGGTTGAAGACGAGTGTTTGGTCCATGTCGTGGTACTCGTTGTTGGTGTCGAAGACGACGAGCGCATTGTCCTTGTACTGCGCGGCGACGTTCTTCCACCATGTCTTGAAGCCGGCGGTGTCGGTGATGATGTTGCCGTAGAAGCGGCCGTAGTTGTGCGGCTGAATCATGGCGTACGCGCCCTTGCTGGTGATGTAGTTGACCTGCTGGGTAAGGTTGCCGAGATAGTTCTTGTCGAAAGCACCGGTCAGAGTGTTGGGCGTAAGACGCTCCATCACTGTGGAAATGTTAGCATGGTCTATCACCAGATTTCAAAATTGAGCTTACAGAAGTTCAGGCGGAACATGTTCATGCCCTGACCGAGGAACTGGTCGATCGTCTTGGTGTCATACCAAGTGTAGTCTGTGCCGTAGACACCAGGGAAGTTCTTCTCGCCAAACTCAGCACCAGACTCGTTGACACCGAAGAACTTGAGCTTTCGGTTCGCGCGGGTCTCCTTGTCGGAAGGAGCAGCGAAGGCGGTGCTAACCAGAGCGGCCGCCGCAAAGATGTTGCTGAAGAGCATGGCGAATGCGAGTGCGAACGAAAGTGTCTGAGGAGTCTGAAGCTGCCTTGGCTTCCAGGAATCAAGGGCCTCCTGCGTATTTATACGGACCGAATCTTTTTACCCACTGACAATTTACACTGGAGCATGACGGACCGTACCCTCCGGTCTAGTGAGAGATTTGGCCAGCAATGTCATTGTGCGACCACCATAATTTGCTCAAAGCGGTATCGGCAATTTGGATTCGAAGCCTGGCGGCTGAGTGTAGATTGCTCAAGCGTATTAAGGAATGTTTGATGTGGGTCAAGCGTTGATGGCAGTGTGGGGGAGCAGGGATAGCCATGTGCTTAAATCCGGAACATAAGCACCGGCTCCTTGTCTGAAACACACAACAGCCGACAGCGTCGTGCAAACATTTGCAAGAACGTCAGTGTTTCTTATGAAACATGCCCGCGAGTCGTCGAAGCGGCCAATAAGAGCTTCGTATTCAGACTCGGGAGCTGGCAGGGTTTCTGTCGCATGGCGCATTTCGATCGTAATCTGCAGTCGGGAATTCTCCTAAAGCTTAGCCAACCACTATAATCTGATAAAGTGCTTCTTTAGGGGACCTCGGCATCGTAATATGAAGACAAGCTCCGTGCTCAAGAGGGACAAGCGTATGCCAATCGCACGTCAAGCTTTGCGGTTCACGAGGTCACTCGAACCCCTGTAGGCGTTCAAGGTCAGCTGTGATCGGTGAACAGCGTGTTCATCGACCTCCCTCATGTCTGAACAGGCAGACCTAGGTGTGGTGGGACGGTTACCCGAAGTCAAATAGTAATGCTGAGGAGGTCATTGCTTTCGTATTCTGTAGTCTTTCCCAAATACATCGTAAAGCAACGCTGACATAGAGCAACATAGTCACAGGTGCATAATCACCTGCTGAAGATCACCTTTTGACGCTCCGCCGCTTGACACGCATAGACGGGTTGACAGAGGCGGTGTTAAATCGATCATTTGGTATCCTCCCAAAGTTTTGACGACTGCTTCGTACACCTGCACGTTCCAGCGTCTCCCATTGCGTGTGATTGCGTACGGGAGAATGACCCGAAACGACAGATGGCATCGGCGACGGTAGCTGCCCAATACGTAAGGGAGGTGCTCGACTGTAAGAGAAGAATGATGGTGCTTGGAACGGTGGCTGTACTTGTTGCTGTCGAGCGAATGGTGGTCTTGTAGAAGACTTGTAGCTGTTGTCGAAGACAGATCCGCGATGAGTATTTGGACGTCCGCCTTTAAAGGTCTGTAGAGACGTGTGTCGCGACGGTTGTCGGTAAGTCTTGTGCGCAATAGGCCCATTTCGTGTGTAGACAGGTGCGTCAAAGAACGACAGCCCATTGAGACTGGGCCGCTCACGCCATTCGGTTGTGCCCTGAGAAGTTGGGTACCTCTGTGACCGAGAGACCGCGGAACGATGTGAACTGGGCCGGGTTTCAGTGATCCGGGGTTGTGGTGAATGAGGCGCACCGTTATGATTACGCCCGAAGAAGGGACTACTTACAACATTTTGCATATGGCAAACAGGTTGCTGAGGCTGAGGAGGCGCTGGCGTGGGCACCCCTGCAGAGAGGTCATAGTGCGCTCGGCTGAAGAATCCTTTGGACTTATCCTGCGGTGATCTACGCTGCTGATTGTTGATCCGTGGTGGTGGGTTCGGCAGCTGATGAAGGAAGGCATGACCCGATCGCCAAGGCTGTTGATCATCTGCCTCTTGAGCTTGGTACTGGTTCCGAGGTGTACTGGTAGGTGGTCTGACAAGAGGAGCGACCGCATGTTGGGTCGAAGTGCTCTCACGGGGGTCCTTGAGGCTTAGTTCAACACCATTATCGCGCGACAAGCCGTCCATGAGACGAAGGTACGAAGGCCCAGTGGGCATTTGGATGGCATGCTGCTCGCTTCTCCTACCGTTCATCTTGACAGGTGATGTTGCACGAAAAGAGAATCCAGACGCATTAGTATGCTGACCGAAGTTAGCAGGTAGGTGTGACGCTTGTGGTATTTGCTCGGCGGGCAAAGCTCCGGACATGTATGGTGGCTCGCTACCCAAGTCCTCATGTGGCGATGACTGAACATCCTGTCCGGAAGAGTCCGCTGCATCGCGCCAATGGCCGTTATCATACATCTGTACATCGCCGCTGTTCTTCTTCTCATGACTCTTTGAAGAAGATCGATTGCCTGATAACTTTTTGCGTATCGTGGGGATCAAGCCGCGGACTGAGCGCATTCTCGAGAGAGGCTTGGGTGGCGGCGGCATCATGTCGCGGCTGCTTGGTGGGTCGATGTGCATGCCTTGTGGGAGGGGAGAGTTAATCCTCTGGCGCTTCAGCGGGCGGTCGCTCGACGTGAAGGGATGGCCCAAGGTGTGCGCCGAGCGCCCGGCGGTATGCGTCGAAGATGACTTCTGGAAACGCCTGTCGTCTTCAGCATAGGCTTCAGCTATGCTGTTGATCTCGTTCAGATCGTCCGATGTCAAGTGAGTGTGATTGGGCACTGGCTCTACGGCCATGGCGAATCCAAGCGAAGACAGACGCTCCTTCATCTTGGTATTCTGCCTGCATGGTATCAGCGCGACCATCAACAGATGAACCTTGATCTGCTTACTCGATCACTTTGGGGAGCAGCTTCATGTACTGCAAAATGGCAACCTTGTTTCTGCAGAAGACATCCAAGTCACGCACATCAGCTTTCAGACGGCGAAAGGCTTCCAAATCAGCGTTGGACTGATCCATCTCCTGTTCAAGATGCTGCAGCCGCTGTACCTCTGCCCGTAGCGCATCCACCTCACTTGCCTGCTGTGCTGCAGCTCGCAGCTGTTCATTCTCGCGCTGTAAAGACATGACTCTCGAATGTTCTTCCGCAGCACGACTCTGCATCGTGACCAGCTGTTGCTTTGTATCCTTCAGCGCCTCGGTGAGGGGCTTTCGTGTTCGATAGGATACTGTGCAGTAGCGAGCGAGGGACAAGTATTGAAACTGTGCTTGTCAGCTTAACATGTCAGGAAACAACTGGATGGCTACTGACTCGCAAAGCCTCCATCTCCTTGGTCTGGACATCAATATTCATAGGCGGCGCTTTGAACCAGAGCGATGGGATCTGAGGGTCGCGTTCGTCATCTCCAAAGCCACGTACTGAGAAAAGGTCCTTCGGCGTATCATCGCCATTCTCTCTGACACACCATGGGCATGGCGCGCGGGGCTTCTGTCCTGCCGGGTGAAAGGCTGGACCTTTGCAGGATTCCAATTAGCTGTAGATATCAAGCGGCTGTGGAAGACACTCACCACCGCCTTCGATGTGCTCGACGCAGAAGACATGACAGCAGCTGCTGACAAACAATCTTGTGACAAGGCGGTCTTTGGGGTTGATTCCGTCCGAGAGTCCCTGAACTGTCTCGTTGTGACCCTCATAGGTGTCAGCAAACGTAGCGCAGCATATCGAGCAAGCGAAGATAAAGTTGCACAGATCACTATCAGGCGGTTGCGACGTAGCAGAAGGCTCTGAGTCCATAGCAGCCGTTGAAGCGATAGTGTTGCGAAAAGGTGCTTCGTGACGTGCGGGTGGGGTGGAGTAGTGCAAAAGCAGAAGTCGCGGTGCAGGTAGCGCCAAGACCTGCGCGCACCTGCCTGCAAAAGTGAAAGCTCGTGATAACAACGAATGTGAGGAGAACACTCGCGAAGAGAACATAAGCAAAGAATCGGGTAGACGAGAAAGGAGCGCAAGGGACAGCGAACCGAGATGTCAAGCACATGCAAGAATGCTAGCCTAACAGAAGGCAATAGGTACGGAAAATGATTTGACATGACATCACACAAGGAAAAAGCTGTGGTCGTATTTACAGGTTCTTCTATCGTCCCACCGCGCCTGCTGGTTAGCCTCCAGCGCATGACTTATGCGAATGTCCTGCAAGGGTAGCTGTGAAGATGTCAGTGTATGCTCATGTCGCCCGTCTGGTAGGACTTCTACGTACTCTCCACCATATGTTTGCTCCTTCAGCAAGTCGTACGCCTTGTGGCCAGACTCGCTGACGTGCTGGGGCGGGGGCATAGGTGGCATGCCGCCGGGCCCAAGCACATCCTTTGCGAGACCGGTGTTCTTCTCAAATGCAACAGCAAGACCCTTAGCACCTTCCTCTTGCGCAGCAACGAGCGACTTAGAGCCAGCCTCGCCGATCAGCTCCTGCTTGGGCTTTGCAGCGCTGCCAACCTCAAGCAGCGCAACAGCATCGGCCTGGGTGACAGTCGACAGCCTGGGGTATCGTCGTCGCACGTCGCGCTTCCAGTATGGGTTCTCGGCGATGTCGGCGGCGGGGATTGTGACGGGGTCGTCGTAGGTAGCAGGGTCGAGGCCACCGGGGGGAGGGTTGCGGAATTGCGGGTTCATGGGAACACCGGTTGAGCGCTTGGGGTCGAGCGCGAACAGCCTGTTGATCGCCGCATAGATTCCGGTGGGCTGAACTGTGTACTTCTGCACATGTTGTCAGTAGACCGCTCTTGTGTCTATCGTAGAGTGCAGCGGAGGGGTGCCAGCAGATGAAGAGGTGCGCGAGGAATCGTAGGTGCGTACCGAAAACGCGGTTGTGACCTTCTTGGACGCCATTTTGAGCGGCCGGATATTGATCACGGGTTCGAGGAGTGGAGAGGGGCCAATGGGCGTCTTTCGTGGTTTCGCGCGCGATATGGCGTCGTCGTCAAGCTGGTGATGTTCGTGAAGCTCGAACGCACTTGCCAAGGCGGCACTTGCCGGGATAGGTAAGCGTTCCTGCGCGCCTTCTCATTCGTCATCCAAAAGAACAACATCAATATTGCCATCGACATCTTTTCCCAATCCATGACCTTCTTGAGCAGTGACTTCCTCCAAACCTCCAGAGCTAATATGCATGGCTTATGCAAACGGGCAAAACGTTTTGATCAACGCTGTATTCGCCACCATTGATCAATACTGACATACTCGATTCTATCTTCCACTTGTGATCTTTTCGCGATCTTACCATCTCTGTCTCCAATCGACACTTCTTCTCGTCTGGGCTCTTTAAACCTTTGCTCCCTTTCGTTCCTTAGCTCGCGTTCTACTGGCATCACATGACAGGAATTTGCTAAAGGATTCAGCAACACAGATTCCATGAGACGATCCACTCCTGATGAAACATTTTACTCACAATGGCTCCTGACAGTATCAAGTTGGAACGCGGCGACACCATCGTCTTCATAGATCTGCGTATCTCTTTTCGCAAGACTGAAAAGCTTCCAGATCACCAGCTCGATGCACCGCCAGTGCAGCACAACAGCCACACTCTTTTCCCGGTCTCCCATTACTCGGAGCGCCTACCAAAAGATTTCGCGGCCAACAGAGGTGTGATTTTGGAGATGCTGCAATCTGAAGGGATGGTCGTCACTTTCGAAAGCATTAAACCATATTTTATCAGGGTCTATACGGAAGATACGAATGTCATCTTCGGCAGGCCAGTGTTCCAGGAGAGTCGAGATGACAGACATCGGCGGAACACGACAAGGCATGACTGGCAAAATAAACAACATCCAGAGGAGCCTTTCCAAGATTACATCATTGTACCTGCTCAGAAGCGACTTGAGGGCTTTACCACGCGCGCGGGACATTTGCACAGATTTCGGCCAACGGTGTACCCGGAGAACACAACCATCACGCAGCACCTCGAAGAACACGTCACATTTTCTGCACTCCGGTTTGACATCACTCCATTCAACATGAATGCAACCTACTGGCTGCACAACATGGGTTGGCACTCGACCGTGAGAATTGAGACTCGATTCTTACCCTGATTAGTCCTCATCCTGACGACGAGCTTATTGACTGCATTTACGAGTTCCAAGTCTCACCTCACGTCCTCCGCGAATCATCGCAGTACTTTGCAACCCTTTTCAAGCGCGCCTGACTCGAGGCTCAGCTCCAGGACGACGGCAAGTACCACTTCACCGCCTTCGACCTTGATGCTGAAGCCCTGCATATTCTGCTCGTCGCGCTGCACAAGACTGTGCCTTATACTTCTGACTTCGTCTCCCTCATCGGCGTACCACACTCACCGTCCCTCGACACCCTCCTGGGTATGAACGACATCATCGACCACTACCAAATCAAATCCGTTGGAGAGTACGGATGTCGTCTTGGCGGTTTCGTGCGCATGTGGTTCGAACAGTTCCGTCCGTTCGCCCGAACCCCATACGACGAGCTCTGGGACATCCCGTCCGAATACGGCGACGGCGAGGAAGCCATGATGTGGGCCTCGCTCGCCGCAAACTTCCAGCCGCGAAGCGCGACCGGCGTCACTCTCGAACACGCGGTGTGGAATATCATCTACGCCGCAGGCCACAATGTCGTCAAGACCCCGGAAGGTCTGGTTGAGACCTTCGGGTATCCTCTGCGCCAGGACGAGATGAAGCGTGTTTGTAAGGCGCTTCGTGCTGAAGAGGTCGTGCGGTATGTCAATATGGAAATCCGTTGCCCTCCGAAGTGGGATTCGATCTTCGACGCGCCTGGTGCTGGAACACCCGTTGTTGAGGCACCGACGCCCAAGATACCGCTCACTTGACAGGAACTGGTGTTCATCGCCTCATTGCAACGCTGTAATGGGGTAGCTGTAATGGGGTAGTGCAGGAGCTACCTTATGAGATCGAG
The DNA here is from genome assembly GCA_011058865.1 of Didymella keratinophila. Taxonomy (NCBI): domain Eukaryota; kingdom Fungi; phylum Ascomycota; class Dothideomycetes; order Pleosporales; family Didymellaceae; genus Didymella; species Didymella keratinophila. The sequence continues at coordinate 34,333 of SWKW01000216.1, forward strand.
TTCCCGGAGGGGTATCTTGAGGGGTCCGTCGACCACTTATCGACCTGTAGGTTTTGAGGCAGCTGAGTTGGCGGAAATGCCCCAAAGGATCAAGAATCTGATGTCTCAGCTGAATCAGTTGTTTTTTCTAGGCGATGAACAGCTTCCTATGTAGCGTAGAATAGAAGTAGTGAAGACATGGCATTCTATAGTGTGCGGTGATCGTGATTCGTACTGCTGATGCGTGACGTCGAATGGACGGTCACAAATTCCCCACAAGATCGGCAGCGGACGCGGCTTCCTGAGCCAGTCCCAACCAGGCCTAGTGATGAGACAGGGGTCATTCACGGCTTCCAACGGCCGGCCTGGCACCTTTCAAGATTCGTCATATTCAGCATCCAGACTCCAACGATGCTAAAATGAGCGAATCTCGACAGCTCTTACATGGGCACAATTCCGACAGCGACGACGACATAGCCTTCAGCCCCAGAGCGAGCCCACGCCATCTCTCACCATCCCCTGCATCTTCCCGAGCGACCTCGACATCTCCTGCGAACCCCGGCACACGACCGAATGCCAATGGCTTCAAGCGCCAGTCGTCGTTTGCGCATCCGCGCCCCGATGGTACGCCACGGACGCCCAACCGGGTCCGCTTCGACGAGGATCCGGTGCGCAGGAGTATGAACGGAAACGCGCAGGGCGGCGAATGGATTGAACTCGAGGGCGAGGACTACATGGACGGGCATGGCGATGATGGGCGGGAGAGGGTGCAGCGACTGCCCCTGCTCACGGGCATTGAGGCGCCAAGCGTTACGGTGGCCGCCGACATCGACCCGGAGGACTACCTCGAGAGCGCGAAACCAAGGAGTGGTATGCGCAATTCGTTCATGAATATGGCGAACAGCATCATGTGAGAGGATATGGGATGTGTCACAAGGGATCAAGTGCTAACACGAGCAGCGGCGCCGGCATCATTGGACAACCATACGCCTTCAAGAACGCCGGTCTTCTCACAGGCACCGTCTTGCTTATTGGGCTCACGGTCATCGTGGACTGGACCATCTGTCTGATCGTGATCAATTCGAAGCTTAGCGGTACAGACTCGTTTCAGGCGACAGTACAACATTGCTTTGGAAAGTCCGGCCTCATTGCCATCTCGGTCGCGCAATGGCTCTTGTATGTGGGAATTCAATGGCACAAGAGTCGCAGTACTGACCTCTTGCAGTGCTTTCGGCGGCATGATGGCATTCTGTGTGATTGTTGGAGACACTATCCCCCAGGTCATGGACCACCTTTTTCCAGCTCTCGAAGACATGCCCTTCCTCTGGCTCCTTACTAACAGACGAGCTGTCATGATCCTGTTGATCCTGGGCATCTCCTACCCACTTTCGCTCTATCGTGACATCGCAAAGGCAATGACCCCTACCAGCCCAATGCAACAACCCAGCTAACGCTCAACAGCTCGCCAAAGCCAGTGGTTTCGCCCTCATCAGCATGATTATCATCATTATCACTGTGGTCACCCAATCCTTCCGCGTCCCCGCCGAGTCCAAAGGCCAACTGCGCGGCTCCCTCATCATCAACGATGGCATCTTCGAAGCCATCGGCGTCATATCCTTCGCCTTCGTCTGCCACCACAACTCGCTTCTAATCTACGGCTCCCTGCGCAAACCCACAATAGACCGCTTTTCGCGTGTCACCCACTACAGCACCGGTATCTCGCTCGTCGCCTGCCTCGTCATGGCCTTGTCCGGCTACCTGACCTTCGGCAACAAAACCCTGGGCAATGTGCTCAACAACTTCCCGCAAGACAACCTCATGGTCAACATCGCGCGTCTCTTCTTCGGTCTCAACATGCTCACCACGCTGCCCCTCGAGACCTTCGTGTGCCGCGAAGTCATGAACGAGTATTACTTTCCAGACGAGCCGTACCACCCCAACCGCCACATCATCTTCACCACCTCGCTGGTCGTATCAGCGCTCACCTTGAGTCTCATGACGTGCGATCTGGGCGTTGTGTTTGAGCTATTTGGCGCTACGAGCGCGTGTGCGCTTGCTTTCATTTTGCCCCCATTGTGTTTCATCAAGTTGACGAAGAAGAGGACGAGTCAGACGTATATGGCTATGGGCGTTGTGGCTTTTGGGTGTACGGTGTTGGTTATCAGTATGATTAAGACGACGACTAAGCTTGCGCTGGGTACGGGCGAGCCGGTTAAGTGCAGTTAGCGTGTGGTGCATTGTATAAAAGGTTGCATGGGCGGTGCCTGGTGTTCGAAAATGGGACTGGGCTTGGGTAGAAACAGCATTATACGTGTATGAGCTACATGCAAGGACTATCATCATGTATCATCAGCCCGCCGGATCATGCGTTTGCATGGCGAGCTTCTGTGGAAGCCGCTGCTCAGTTCTTGTGGAAACGGCAGGAGCCCTCGCCAAGCTTGGCAGCAGTGTACAAGTGCGTCTCCCTGCGGGTCTCCCATTCTTATCCGTCATCCACAGCAATCAGTATTACAAGCATCAATGTTCCCCTCGCAATCAGAAGATCTTACTTACCGTAGTCGAGGGTCCAGATCTCTCTCACTTGCGAAAGGCCTGCAATAGTTGAGCTACCTTTACCTGCGCCTGCGTCTACGGCTGAGTCCGCAACCACGTATAATTACTCGCACCCCGGTCCTCAACGCCATCACCACCAACCTCGACTGGACCTGACAAGATGAGAACGAACGACTGGAATTGGGGTAAATATGCCAAACAACCTCATTCCAGCACCATGTCGAACAACCAGCGACCAGCAGTACCGAAGCCACCATCACCGCCACCTGCCATAGGGTATTTCGATGTATGCCATTCTTTTAGAATGATGCTGATCGCACTCGAACAGTCATGTGAGCGCTGACGGTATGGCGACCGTGGTGATCGGGTCTTCTCAAACCAAGTATCTCGTTCACAAAGCTCTGATCGTCCATCACTCTGAATACTTCGCAAAGGCGCTCAGTGGTCCTTGGATAGAAGTAGAAGAGCGCGTGATTACTGTTGCGGGCGTTGGCGAGGAAGAGTGTAAGTTCTGGGTACACTATGATTGTACGACACTAACGTGCGTGTAGTCAATCTTTTCGTCCATTGGCTTTACACTCAACAGATCTCCACCGAGAGACATGCCATGAAGAGCGTCGTTAGACGTCCTGATGCCCCGGAAGACCACATGGGCATGATCCTGGTTCTCGTGCAGGCCTACGCTCTGGGCGACCGGATCCTAGCCTCGACCTTTCGTTGCCAGGCTAACACCACCCTCATCAGGCACGAAACCATCCTGGCCGGATCGCCAAGTCAGTATATTACCGACTATCACCTACGCGTTCACGGACATTTCCAACAACCGCAACATCCTACAGTTCTTGACCGACAAGTTCTGCGGAAGCTACGAACCAGAAGATGGTGACCACGACGAACAAGATGCGTTGAGCGAGCTCCCACCGACTTTCACAGCCCGTGTCGTAAGGCGCCTCGCTTGTCTACGTGATGGAGAACTGCGTGATGGTCGTTACATTGAGCATGCAACCGACGAAGAACACAAGTCCTGCAAGAAGCGTCACCTTAGATTTTCTGGCGGTGAGAATATTCATGGCTACTTTGGCGAGCCGAATTCAGCTGGTCTTCTCGGATAGCGATTCGGTGCCCAAAGCCAGGTCCTCGGCTGCGATTCTAGTATCCTTGAATTGGTCTGGCAATCACCATACTTCGGTCCAACTAGAGTCTTTCACACCCCCATAGCTACTGCACCCACTTACCCTCTTCTCACCACCAATAACTCTTCCATCTCGGATCCCTACACGCGTCCAAAATTTTCTTAACCTCCTCCTGACTCCTCGGCCCCGCGCTCGCCCTCCCATGCGGCCTCTGCTTGTACCCCCCATACTGCCAACTCTCCCGATCCAACCTATATTCAATCCGCACCTCCGCGCCCCTGCGCTTCGGATCATCGAACCGATCCAGCCATCTGTTCAACTGTGGTTTCGTGCTCGTCTTCGTCCGCGAGTACGTCAGCGTGATAATGATCTTCCTGCTCCGCACCGTCGCTTCGGGGTGCGAATTTGGTGTAGCTGCGGCAGCGAGCTTGTGTAGTTGCGCCTCGCTCAGTCTATTCAAAAACGTCACGACGTGGGCGAAGTTGTGGTTTCGCACGGTTGTGTGTATGACTGGCGCGAAGAATAGGACGGCATCCAGGAACTCTTCTTTGATCTGGGAGTTCACCCCGATTAGCCCGGACTTGGTGATGAAGTCCCGGTTTTGCAGGGTTACAGCGCGCTTGGGGCCGGAGGTTAGGACGTGCGCGTAGATCTCGTCGCGCAGTTCGCGGGGGAGGGCGAGGAAGCCGCTGCTTGGCGTGGCTGGAGATGGGGCGGGACGAGGAGTTGGTCGTTCAACTTCCATCATATATTCGTCCTGTGCCCCCTGGTGCCCAATAGATGATATGGCAGCGTGGTCGGCGAAAGCGACGCAATGGTCATCCGTGCAATTCTCATGGAGGATCTTGGCGTTCCGCTTTGCTGGAGGTGCCTCTACGGGTTCTTGTTGTAGTGCCTTTCGTTTTGATTGTCGCCGTGTTACTCGAGTCGTAGGAGGTTCTACTGGTTGCATGGAAGGATCCGAGCCTGCGTCTGTCCTAGGTTCGGGAGCTCGGCTGCGGGCCGCTGCGTCGTACAGTCTTGTTTCTCGGCGTGTGGTGACCATATTTGATGTTACTTTCGTTGTCTAACAACTATCTCGTGGGAGAGGCGATGTCTTTGTACGCTGGTGTTGTGGATCATGTGAGGATGCGGCAAGGCAGCAATGATGCGCGCTAGCTGTATGAGGTTAGTCGCGGGAGGCCTGGTGATGGAAGCCTATCGAGTGAGAGCCCCTCCTATTGCCATGTACGCGTTATGGTCCAGGTTTGGAAAAGCCAGTAGTGGAAATGTAGAGGCGAGAATGAATTGGGAAGAATTTGATGCATTGTTCTCGCAGTATGCCCTTATAGCAAAGGTATCAATAAACCCAGAACGCCTCGCTATCATCATGAATCATCCTCATCAAGATATCGTACAACAGAAAAGAGAAGATGATCGTCTGCCATGCTCCATCGGGCAAAGCGCAGTTGCTTAGACATGGTCGTGGCCTTCCGTTGTGTTAGTCTAGTGTCAATCGAAGTTCATCAATGGTTACTCACGACCAAGAGCTCTGCCCTTCTTACCAAGCGCCTTCGCCTCGCTCTGCTTAATCTTCGCCAATCTCGCCTCTTCCGCAGCCTCCCTCTCGAGTCTCCTCACATGCTCACGGGCTTCTCGCACAGCATTCTTCGCCCTGAACAGTGCGGCATCAGCCTCCCTCTCGGCAGCTTCGGCCTGTCGGAGGGACTGTGTGGCAGCGTGGATAGACGGGTCGCCGGAACTGCGGTGCAGGACTGAAGAGTGGCGCTTGGTGGAGGAAGTGCTGGTGTGGTGCGAGGATGTTGATGCGCGGTGGATGTCTGAACTTGATGAACGCCGGCGCGAGAAGAAGCCGGTCTTGCGCTCGGGTGACACAGGGGCGGGAGGAGGGCAGGGCTCGCGGCGACCGAAGAGAGGCATTGTGATGGGTTCTTGGTATTGATCTTGGTGCTAATGGCAGGGGTGCTGGATCCGAATGCAAGGATGTGGGTATGTGGACAGAAAAGTGGACTGAATTGGAAAGCAGAACGGAAGAAACAGCACTGAAGCTCTTATACCTGGAATTCTTGTGTATACGACGCCTACGTTGTTGTACACGAGATAGGCATGCCTCAGAAAGCAGGATCGCGGCCGTGCGTGACGTCAGGAACGACGATCTCACCTCCTTCCAACAAAATACCGCGACAGTGAGATCATCGTGTCCCAGCCTCGTCCAGTACGATTCACTTGCCCTGGAAGTACGAAATAGATGAAGGTTCGATGCTCGAAGGACAGTTGATGAAGTGCTCATGCTAGTGCGAGCTAGGGAGCATTTTGGTGGACCTTGGGACTGCGGCTGGACCCTGGCGTGCCAGACGAAATGCGCCAGCTTCGGCCTTTCTGCTGTATGGCAACCTCCTGCTTCTATCATCTCAACCTCAACTCCTTGCCCAAAATCACCGCTATCGGTGGTTATCCATGGATCACATCGAATGTTTCCACGCTCACAAACCTACTTCGACACTCTGCATGTGGGTTGCGCACGCCAAGCATTGATGTCGGGATCTACACAAGGACGTGCCCGCTGCACCAGAAGCCATAGCGCTAACACAACGGCCCGTCTGGAATAATCTATCGTTGTGTGCCGTCTTTTGAGGTTTCGGTACTCAAAAAGGAAGAGAGATCACATAGGGTTGAAGATTGCAAGTCTCGGGTACGCATACAGAAGGTGTTGAAGAACAACTGCTCCCACATCGAGGATTTGATCCAGCTTCGGCGAGAGACACATCAAATGCTAGAGTGAGATCAGACCAACGGTCAACAAAATACGATCTTGATCAGATGTCTTTCGAAGACTGTAGTGCAGAGAGATGTTGACTTTTCGATCGTGAAAGAGATTCGGTCAAGAGAGACAGCAGCAAGAGGCATTGGTCTTTGTGAAAGGGGTTTTGGTTAGAAGAAGAACAGGCCAACTTGAACCTCTCGAGTGAGGATTTTGAGGGCGATTGTAGCGGGAAGTGAGGAGAAGGTTCCGGCCCCTTCTCCTCACTTCCCTCGGGGAAGGTCTCATAGCGTGGAGGGGATCAGGCAGAGAAGCTCATGGAATAGTCGCACCGGTATTTCTGGAATCATGCCATCGTCGAATCGTTGTGCGCACCAAAAGCATGTACGCATAGAGGCCTCTTTTACGTTCATGATTGAAGTGTCGGCCCAAACGCCAGAACATGTAGCGAGGTTAGAGAATTTTTAAATCCGTTCAACTTTGAGATGTAGACAGAGGGAGAAAGACGAATTGACTGCGGAATATCGGTGTATCATTCAAGATCTCGAATAGGGTATCTGAAAACTGATAATGCGCGCTCAAACGTGTGATGCAGACACAAAAGCATCAAACTCTCACTGTTCTTCGCGAACGCCAACGCGATGCCTGCTCTCGCCATCTCTGACCTTGTTGTCAGATCACAGACAACGGAGCGCTCTGACCTCCGTTTCTTGTGCTGATAAAGCTTCTTGTGGCATACTCCAGCCTCTTTCCCGTTTGTCTTCCCTGCTGTTTCGTCCTTTCTTCAATTTCCGTGCTCTTTTCCCTCTTCTACGGTTTCGGACTTCTTTCTCTACTAGGGTGGTGTTGCGAGCCCCGACCGCTCGATCGGTGTGTTCTTAGAACTTGGCTCCGCTGCTTGGTGCAGTCGTATTGTAGATGTTGGTCTCGTTCTTCAATCGGTCTTCCAGTGGATCCTGCCGTCGTCGTCTGCCTTGGAGATTTGAAGCTCGATCGCGTAGAGACCCATGGTGATAGCCAGGTTGATCCACCTCCACATATTACCTCCAGCATCGCCTCCTTGGTTTGTCCACCATTCACCATTGACAGCACTACCATCTGTTCCGTTTCCGCTAGCGAAGTGCTGCATGAGCAGGCTGGTGTAGACTGCGATGATGATACTGGGGCTGAACCATGTCAAGAAGCCGAGGATCTTGGAAGTTTCGTCTTCATCATCCAGGCTAGGTTCCTGAGATAACGCTCTCGCACCGCTCTCTCTGATAGCGGGAATGATGCGCGCTGCCGCGTACATGACGAAGACGCGGTATGCCAGGGAAATGATGACGGAGGGCGTAATGGTCATGACAGCGCCAACCATCAGGTTGAAACCGGTGTGGATGATCGAGGGCAACGAGCCCAAGGCGTGGAGGAGCGTTGTGTAGGATGCCATGATAATCGGCGGTAGGGGTGGAAGAGCTGGCTCAGGTGCGGCGGTCTCTGCGGCAAGTGAGCCTGGCGAAGGCTGGTAGTCAGTGAAGATCTGGTAAATAGCCAGGGTGACGTATGCGAACTAGGGCATGTTAGTGACTGTAATCATAAAGATCGTGAATCCAAACGCACCAACAGGGCAGATTCCACTGGGTTACCGCGTGCGCTTGCGATTCCCCACCCTCCAAGGAAGATGGCTGTGGTAATGGCAGAGCCGATGAGGATGGCGTCGACATTGCTGATTTCAGGAAAGGTAGTGATGCGCCAAAGGAAGTATACGGAGGTGGAGATGACCGACGCAGAGGCAACGAGGAGGCCAATCTATACCGTTGTTAGCTCGAGGTACAAGTCCATGATGGGTTTGCCTTACCATCCAACTGTCGCCGCGCTCCCTGTTCACAACCCATCTTGTGATTTGACCTGCTGCTTGGATGACAAGCAAGCTGCAGAAGCCCTCAGCAAGCTGGAAGACCGGCGTACTGTACCTCAGCGTCTTGTCCCAGGCGCCGATGGAGAAATTCTGCAACAGTCCCTCAGGCCCGAAGATCCAATCTTGGATCGACGTGAAGTCTGATCGCTTGCCGCCAAACGTCCTTTCAACCCAGCCAGCGTTGTTTGTTGCGTCGATGGAGAACTTGTTCAAGCTCCATATGAGGAGAGTAGGTATCGCCAACCACTGCGCCCAAGCCACAACATTGCAGAGGAACCATCTAAACCGCGAGTGGTCCGGTGTCGCCAGTCGCAGGCACGAGTAGAGGAAGTAGTAGACGCTCAGTGAGAGGGAGAAAGCCAGTCCGCATGTTCTGCCGCCGATGTCGAAGGCTAACGGGATCGTGAAGATGATTGCGCCGAGGAAGAACGTCGACGATAGAACGCGTGTGAACCACATCTGCCGGCGCCTTTATCGCCAAGCTCGTGCAGCGACGAGCTTGACAGGCAGGCGCTGCGACCGTCGCGTGTTGTTGTGCGTTGTGACGTTATGGGTCTGCGGGCTCGCAATAGCACTAGCGCTTGGCGGCTTTCACGTGCGAATGGTGCGGTGCTGTGCTCCGCTGCAAGCTCGTTCGTGGTCGTGGGACGGCGGAGGAGCTTTCAAGAACGACAGATGGCAGGGAGGAAGGCGCGATGATGTGAGTCGGCGGACTGCAAACACACCGCAGGCAGTGAAGTGGGTATGTTGGTGGAGTCAGGCACAAATGTCGGCTATTGGTGCGTGCTGTCGCGTGCTGGATGCACGATAATTATGCTGCAATGAGGACACAGGACGGTTCTGGGCAAGCGGGAGGGGAAAAGCAGGCCGCGGAGCTTCAGAACCAGGGACTGAACCGTCACCCACTTTTGCCAGCACCAGGTTGGCGACCGCAGGGTATCTCGCAAAGAGAGGGAAAGGACAAGTTGCGATGCGGTAAGATCTCTGAGATTTGTCCAAGCCGGAATTGCGTAGCGCCCGCATGGATCGTGGGATTGCGCCAAGTCAGCCTCGCCGCGGGTAAACCACTGCTGTATCCACCGCAAGGAAACTTTCTCGAATCACGGTCCTGCTAGTCTGGATGACATTATTGTTCAGACCTGCTTTTGCACGAACCACCAGAGCTACACCACACATTTGCAGAACCTCATTTGCCAGAATTGCTCCAGCGCAACACAGATTCATGTCCGCAGATCACCCCGCGAAAAAGCTCAATATGTCCACCATCAAGATTGGAACGCACAAGTAGGTCAAGCAGCTGCATCGAAAGCGCTGATGTGTATGTACTGACCTGGAACAGTGGTCATTTCCATGCCGACGAGGCTTTGGCTGTTGCCATGTTGAAGAATCTTCCTACCTACGCCGATGCTGAGCTCGTCCGTACTCGCGACCCTGCTAAGCTGGCCGAATGCCACACTGTCGTCGATGTTGGCGGCGAGTACGATGATAATGCCAAGCGCTACGATCACCACCAGCGTGGCTTCGAGACCGTCTTCCCCGGCCATAACACCAAGCTCTCGTCTGCTGGTCTTGTCTACCTTCACTTTGGCAAAGACATCATCTCAGCCGTTACCGGGCTGTCTCAGGGTGCCGACCTTGACCTCTTGTTCGAGAAGATCTACACGGACTTCATTGAGGCTTTCGATGCCAACGACAACGGCATCAATGTCTTCTCGCCTAAGGATGTAGAGAAGGCAGGCATTCAGAAGCAGTTCGAGGACCGCGGCTTCAGCATCGCCAGCGTTGTCAACCGCTACAACTACGGTCCTTCCGGCAACGCAAGCACAGATGAGGCTAAGGCAGCGCAAGAAGATGACCGCTTCCGGAAGGCTTCGTCGTTCGTTGGCGAACAGTTCACCATCGAGGTCACCGACCGCGCCCAGTCCTGGCTCCCCGCCCGTCACAATGTCAAGGCTGCCTACGACAACCGCCTGCAGTACGACTCCCAGGGCCGCATCCTGGTCCTGCCCGAGGGCATGCCCTGGGCCGACCACCTCTACACTCTCGAGAAGGAGTCGCAGATTCCCCAGGGTGTCGCGCCCCAGGTTCTGTACGTCCTCTTTCCCGAGGACAAGCCTGAGGGCAAGTGGCGCATTCGCGCTGTGAGCAAGGAGAACGGCGGCTTCCAGAACCGCAAGGACCTTCCTGACGCATGGAAGGGCGTCCGTGATGCGGAACTCGATAAGGTTTCTGGCATCGAGGGCTGCGTCTTCGTCCACGCCGCTGGTTTCATCGGCGGCAACAAGAACTTTGACGGAGCTCTTGCCATGGCCAAGAAGGCCCTAGAGTTGTAGACACCATGAGAAAGTGGTGATGATTGATGATAGATGAGGCGACTTTGGAAAGGGAGAGCATCAAAAGCTGCTACTCACCTGCATATGCATGGTCTGGCGTTCAGGCGCTTCATACAAAAGTTATGATACCAACCATATACCCATGGTTTCATAGATGTTGGATATCAACATGAGATACGCACCAGACAGCTGAGAGTACAACCGTCCAAACTCCTCCATTGTGACTCACTCGCACCTACCGTGACAATAGGCTCCTTCCTGATCAAGGTCTAAACAAACAGGGTCCAAGCAGATGAACAACGCAGCCTCAAACTCACCGACAGCGACAACAGTATCTTCGTAAGGCTGCTATAAGCGAGGGACCCTGAGCAAAAGAGCACCCCGGACTGAAGGCAGCTCCCCCACGTCCGGCCCAGATTCGCTGCAAGATCACTAACACCCAATCAACAAATCCCGTGTGGACGCAGATGAAGAACGTCAGCGGGTGGATTCGGGCTGCTCATCGTCACGTGAACTGTAGTTCATTCGCTGGACTAGCAGCCTCAAGCCCTGATTATCCGCGCCGCGGCACGTCGTTGGGCGAGCGGCGCTGTGGCGCGAATGCACTTACAGCTTCAAGCCGATGATCTGTGGGGACGGAAATACAAGCAATTGCACTTCCCAACAGCTGGAAGATTCTCACAAGAATTTCAAATCTCTTTTATCACGGTCTCTTCTAGTGCATTCATCCTATCACCAACACATCCCCACATTGATTTTCCACGATCACAAGCAAATCTTGCGACCAACCAAAGTCTCGGCTTATCATCGACCCGCAGTTCCCCGACGCCGTTTTTTCGCTCAGACAGAACACGGCCCGCGCTTAAGAATTTCATCAAGGCTCCCCTTTCACGAGCCAGCAATCGCCCACGCCTCCAATCTCCTCCGCACACGCGCCATCAAGACTCATCGCATCAGACTCATTAACTTGAACGTCTGGCACGCAACGACGCATCGCAAACCCACATCTCACACGACACCGGCCCACCGGCACACGACCACACGCACGACCTCACGATGAAGTACTTTCAGCAGTCCGTTGACTTTGACTACTCTTGGGAGGAAGTCTCCACAAGCAACTGGCAGAAGTACGGCCCTTGGAACGAGAAGACACCCCACGTCATCGCCGTCGATACGTTGTCGCGCACAGTAGATCCCAGCACAGGAATCGTGAGTGACTCCTTCAATCACATGCCAAGCACGACGCAAACTTCACCTTCGAGACCTCGACGCGTCAAACTATCACGAAGCACGCGCTAACATCGCTATCATAGTTGCGCACAGAACGCCTCATCACATGTCAACAATCCGCACCGAAATGGGTAACCGCCATCCTCGGTGGTGTCGACACATCCATGGTCTACGAGACATCCTACGTTGATCCCGTCGCCAAGAAGCTCACCATGACTTCGATGAATATTACATGGGCCGACCTGCTTCAGGTCCGCGAGACCTGCGTCTACACACCGAATTCCGCCGCACCTTCCAACAAGACCAACTTCACACAGCGCGCCGAGATTACAGCCTTCTGCGGAGGATGGCAGAAGATCAAGAACAGCATCGAGCAGTTCACCGTCGACCGCTTCCAGCAAAACGCACAAGCAGGCAAAGAGGGCTTCGAGATGGTCCTCGAGCGCGCACGTCAGGTGTTCCAGGAGCAGCGCGAGATTCTCGCCCTGCAGCAGGGCAGCCGGATCCTGAGGGAGGCAAAGATGTAAAGATCTGTGCACTTCTACCCCACCCGCCCACGAGTCATCGACGCATCATCGATATACTGGCCTCTCCACAACGATGCCTTCCTCTGCGCTGCTTCTTCTCGCGTTATAGCGATCCATTACGGTTTTGGGTACGACTAAAAGTCCATTTCACTGGCGTTACAAAAGCATCGGCGGCGTTTATACCCTCGTCTCTCGGAGTTGGAACGAGCATCTAGATATGATAGATATGGTAGATCCGATACACACGACTTATTGTAGAGTAATCACATACACTTTACTCCTTATTCGCTGTCCCACACTGGCCTGTCACTGCGATTATAGCGCGTTTGCTGTGTTCCAGAGCACGTGCGGTGGTCGAAGCTGCGTACTGCATCCTCTGTGGCTCCGGCACGTGCTTGACAGTATAAAAGCTGTCGCCCTCCACAATCCTGATCATCTATCTCTGGCGTATCGAAAGTTTTCATTCCAACACTCATCACGTTCTGCTGTGCTCGAAAGAACACCACTGTCCGCTCGCTTTGTGCATCATATTCAAGAACCGCAGAAGCATGCTGTTGGCTTCTGCTCTGCTGCCACTTCGACCAAATTCCTGTGCTCCTCCAGACATGTTCTTCTGTGTCTCTGCGTCCACCGATACCAAAGTCGCTGTGAAAGTCCTGGTTGTCTAGCCCCTACGCCGCCTTACAGGACTGTATTCCCGTGTGAGCATGCGTTTCTGCGTTTCTTTCTGGTCAAATGCGAAGTATAAAGTTAGCTGGAGATACCTGCCTTGTCTGCTCATGATCTGCAATTCCTTTATATTCATCAAAATCATCACTTCACCTGGATATGTCTTCGCTGCCCTCCAAAACTGGTATCACTGGGGTACCAGAGCAGGTAAAAAACACCGCACTTTTATCGTGTAAATAACACAGAAGAAAGTCTGTTGCTTACACCGCGTTAGGGGTGTATTTTACACTACATAAAAGTATATCTTATCTAAAATAAAGGTATTTTACACTGCTTAAAGACTCTTATTATTC
>SWKW01000217.1:0-47262 GCA_011058865.1 Didymella keratinophila
TGCTGTGTTGCAGTATAGCGTTGCACTGTTATGTTAACAGTGTTCGTGGGGCGCTCGGTGGGGTGGGGCGCTCGCTGGTGAAACACGTTACTAAGAACTATTATCACTGTACAACACCTCGGGTTTGTCGGTTTCCCCTTTACACTAGGGCCGATCGATCACCTTTCCTTTTTTTTGCTTGACAAGTCACCTTTGATAGAGACGACAGTACCGACAGGAATTCGATGCGTGGTTGGAGGGTTGAGACTGTTTCTAGATTGCTTTTGCCCACTGAGGAAGGTGCTGAGGAGCGAGGAAGGCACTCGCAGGTGACGCTGTCGGCTCCTGCCACACAGCACACTGCCACCCAACCCGTACCGCTCTTCCTTCACACGCCGCACCCTCACTCTACTCTAACCATTTTGATGTCTATATATTTCACAACATTCACAATTCTTCCAGGAAAGTAGCTATACGAAACCATTATCGTTACGCCAAGCTTCCGGGGTCGCTCGAGGTCTGCCTCTTCACGTTAGGGCCAGATACCTTTCCTTTACCTTCTTTTTGACTAGTAGGAGGATGCTGTTATGTCGGCGGCGTAGTGTGTAAGGTTGGAGGTTCGAGATCGCGCGGTATTTGCGTTTTGCTCGTTAAGGAAGGCACTGGTGTGAGCCCCTGCCGTATGTGATGTGAGTGCGTCCAATCTGTCAGGTGCCCTGAGAACGGCAGATCTCGTTATGACGCTGCAATTGCACGAGAATGACTTGCAGTAATGCGAGTTCCATGAACAAAAGCGCTTGTCGGGTATCTTACAATCTTCATTTTGACCAAAGTTGCTGTACATAACGGACCCTAATATCTATCGCGCAGCTTGTATCATCTCCGGCTGATTTGCGACAGCTGCTGCCTTTTTAGCATCCGAGATCTCCAGCATGCTCATACCCATGCCACCCAAGTACTTGTCGAAGCTGCTGAGCACGTTCTGCAGTCCCTTCTGCAGGCAATCTCTGACCTGGTTGACCTCCGGTATTTTCTTGCGCTCAGCCTCAGGTTTAGTCAAAGTGTCCTTATCGCTCCAGTGGACCTGTAAGCTCGCCATGTAGGCATCGATCTTGGTGATGGCGATGGTGAAAGTACGGATGATCGCTGGTACGCTCTCGTGGAATCGCCCAATAGCGTCCTCTGAGATCGAGAACACGGCGAGGTTCGTCAATGCGGTGATAGCATTACAGATCAGCGAAATGCGTGAGTACGGTGCGCCAAGGACTACGAGCTTCGCGCTGCGAGGCAAAGAGCGGCTGAAGATGTAGCCGAAAGGTGACGCGAGGATCTTCGTGGATGCGGTCGATGCGACGGATTCGGCTTGTTGAGCGCCTTCCTGAGCCTTCTGCAGACCCCTGTTGATACCTTCGCGACCCCATGCTTGCTGCGAATTGCCTGGCGAGCTGTGTGATTTGGCAATACCAGACGTCGCGGCTTCAAAGTGTTCCCACTTCGTGCTTGGCTTTGGTGGCAGGGCCACAATCTGCTTGTCATCCTTCAGGGGCTGAGAGATCTGGGGAACAAGGTGGACGGATGGTGTGGGCTGCGGTGCAGCAGGTGCAGCGGCTTGCTGATACGCAGGATCAAGGCCAATGTTCAGACGCCCGATGAGAAGTTTGACCTCTGCAAGGCAAATCTCGGTGATCTGCTGGAAGGTAGGAGCCTTCTTACGACTCATCTCAGCGTAGATTGTCTTGCGGCGGTCAGGAAAAGCATCTGTAATCAGAGCCAGCTCCCAGAAGGCCATGGACTACATGATTGTCAGCAACACTTTCATCCTCAAAAGGTTCCACATACTTTGGGCGCATCCTTCTTTGACTTCAAGCCGTTCAGCAGGGTACCGTTGGGATCCTTCGAGTCGCTTGTGATGGGCTTATTGTTCTTCAGTGGCTCAAGCGCAATATAGGAATCGAATGCCTTGTTGACAAATTCCCACAGAAGTACGAGAAGCGTGCCCTCCGCGACGAACTTGGACACCAGTGGTGCGAATGGCGCCAGTCCGGTGGGCTTTGAGGTCTTCGACAGGCTGATGAAGTTACGGCTGAAGTTGTAGTAGTACTCCCAGATCAGATGCCGGGATCCAACGAAGTAGACGAAGGAGCCGGCAACGGTGACGAATAATGTCAAGCTCGCAGAAGTGACGAACATAGGTCGCAACTGCTTCACGAGCACCTTGATCGGTCTTGGGCCCCTCTTCACCGGCGCATCCGCTGCTGCAACTTTGCCAAGCTTCCTTGGTTGCATGGCTGGTATGTCGATGCGGTCGTAGTCCCTCCATAGATGTACGCCAGTCTGGGCGGCAGCCAGCGTGTTGAACAAGAAGCGCAGGTACAGCGGTCGCTCGTTCAGCTTCAGCCTTTCGTGCGCGCGCCCCAGCTCGGTGAAGTTGAGCTTGTCCTCCACGGTGCGTGACCAAACGTACGTTTCATTGAACAACCAAGCTGAGAATGCGTAGAAAGCGAGCGTAAGAATCGTATTCCTCCTCAGGAAGTACTTCTGGAACGTCTCGGCGCGTGTTAAGATCTGTCGTGAGCCCACGTGCCATTGTGCTATTCGCAGCAGGTAGATCGTGAGGGCCGGAATGAAGAGGAGAAGCGTGCGAATGCCCGTGGGACCAAAGGGGAGCCAGATCCAGAGGACTGCATGTTGGGTCAGCAGAGTACTGGGGCTAGATAAATGGTCAAGCTACAATTGTCCCATTTGCTTTGCCATAACGCAATGGCATAGCAGAGCACAATGGTATATCTGCTGGCTCTTATGAACCTCGAGTGAAGTGCTGGCGTCAAGTAATCGCGGTAGGGACGCGTTCCAGTGCCCAAAGGCGCGAGGGCTGCCATATTTGCGATTCGTACGGGTTGCGCAAGGATTCGTCGAAAGCTGTTTCGAGCTTTATATCATGGCAGGAGTGAGAGGAAAGCAGTTGTCGCGCCGCCAACACAAAGGAAAGACTGGAAGTGGGGCTGGTAGAGCAGTGAAAGCAGCTCAACTTTCTCAAACAAACAAGCCGCAGTGTTTGAGATGATCCACACGAACCTGTGTCCGTGCGCGTAACGCCCGGAGTCGCGTAACGCCCGGCAACCCGAATTAGCACCCACACTTTAACGCGTTACAACTTAACAGCTATAGCACCTATTAATACTGTGTTAGCAGTAATTAAAGTGCTAAAACTAGGAGAAAAACTTATATATTAAAAAATTGCTAATTAGTTTAGCGTTAATTACTTAACGTTAGCACAAAGGCACAGAGGTGTTTAGGCAGCCTAAGAAAACAAGTACTCCTAGTAATAAAAGCTTACTTAATAACAGGAGGAGGAGCTTATAAGGTATATAGAGGAGCTTACTGCTTGTTATATACCTCCTACAAGACAGATAATTGCTAATTTTGCGTTAGCAGTTACCTAGGAGGCAGTAAGTAAGAGCTGGGTTACGCGCTTTATTAATAAGTACTCTATCTATCTTATCTTAAAGTACTTAATAGGTATAGACACTAATTGCTACAACGCTAATTCTTACAGCAAATATAAGCTGTACTTTAACTTACTACAGCGTAAGATTACTAAGTATAAGGTTAATACTAAGCACACATATAATATAGATAAGAAGGGCTTTATAATAGGAGTTACCTTACAAACAAAACACGTGTTTAGCAGACGCATGTAGAAGAAAAAGGAGGTTACAGTATTGCTTTAAGATAGCAATTGTGCCTAGGTAACGCTTATAGCGTGTGTGTGCGCTGACAGATTAGCTCTGCCCCCTAGCCTCCTCTACAAGTCTGCTAACAACACTATCTAATTAAGCTAGGTAGAGGAAATTAAGCTAGGGGTACACTCTGTGCTTATTTCCTTATTACCTTTAGGCTAAACAAATAATAAGATAGGCCTAGCCTAGCTTAAACAGGTGTTTAATTGCTTTACTAAGGCTAAAGCTTAAAGGAAGTACTGCCTCCTAATCCTTAACAGTTATAGCTCTTATATAATAATAGACGCTATTAAATACTGTAATTAGAATAAGATACTCCTAGCTATCCTTCCTCCTTATTTAACCTACACGCTGCAGCTGCTTAATAAAGTAATGTTTAAGCCTCTGTTAACTGCGTACTTAAATAAGCTTATAACACACCTCTATAACAGCTAAGGACTACTAGTAATTAAGAAGAGTAACTTCTTCTGCCTATTCTAGAAGGCTTAGATAAGCACGTTTACTTAGGAGCTAATACTTAAGTCCTTTAAGGCAATAGGTATATTACCTCTTTAGCCTAACATTGTTCTCTAACACTTTGCCTACAATACCCCTAAGTCCTCTAATAGCAGCGCAAGCTCTTCCTTAGTCTATTCTAGCAAGGATTAGCTTAAAATTAAGACCCTGCTGTAAAAAGTAGTTAGGGATAAGACTAGTAAGGAGCTAAGGAAGATTAGCTGCTTGCTCTACTATATATTAGTCTAGAATTAGCTCCTCTACTATAAAAATTAGCGCCTCTTAGAGGTAGTTAAGACTTAGAAGAAGTGTAAACATAAGAGCAAAGCTCTGCTACTTAAGCCTTAGGAGGAATACTACAGTAGAGCTGAGTTTTACTCTCCTTATAGAGTAGAGAAAGCTTATACTAATAAGAAGATAAAACAACAGAATAAGGAGGCAGAAGAGGTTAAAAAAGCTAAGATAGCAGAGTTAAGACGCGCTAATAAGCTATATAATAAGAAAATTACTTAGGAGAGGCGTAAGCAGCAGGTAAGGGAGAAGGAGGAGCAGGAGTAAGCAAGAGCTAAGAAGGCTAAAGAAGTAGCTAAATATAAGGCCTAAAGAGAGCGTAATAAACAAGCCTGTAATACTAAAAAAGCTATACAATTACCCTAAAGAGGCAAGCACAAGGCTTTACAGTTTATAGCACTAAGAAAGAAGCAGAATTATAGTGCTGTAGCTGCGCAAAGTAGTGTTAGTACTGCAGAGCCTCCTGCTGCACCTTGCACTTATACTACCTGCAGCAGCTAAACCGCCACTCTATATAATTAATTTATATAAGAGAATATTGTTGCATAGGCCTATAGAATAATTTACTAAAATATCTTATAATAATAGCTATTGTACGTGGCTCTACAGCCTTATTTTTTAAGTGCTTATTAGGGGGATTATCGGGCGTTACGCGACTCTGGGCGTTACGCGCACGGACACGGAACTTGGCCCGAGCGGCGCATGACGCGGGCAGGTATCCGCCGAGGAACCAACCTCCAGGTAGCGGCATCAACACTCGCACCCCTCTCTAGGCTTCAGCATTCGTCTCATACCGGTCGCATGAAGTAGGAGATCATCTCTGCGATATCTAGAATCAATCCCATCCCGTATCGCAAGAACCCAGCATCATGTCGTTCCAGCGCAGCTCCGCTCTTGAGAGCCAACCCACCACCTGGAGACGTGAGGATGACGCTCAGTACGCCGACGACCCAGAGTTCCGCGACTTCGCCAGCAAGGTCTCCGATGATCTGTTCGCTCTCACCCGAAATGTCGCGCGCCTATCGACCGAGATCTCGAAACTGGGGACGAAGCAGGAGACAGCACGAGTACGGGAAAGAGTGAAGAGCACTACCGACGAGACAGCAGACAAGTTCAAGGAGATCGGCGAGGGCGTCAAGAGGATTGCGCAGTGGCATGATGTTGGGGTATGTCGGGATCGCACCTGTCCAGAACGAGTTCAAGGCTAATTGCAGGCAGCCATCCCAGAAGTTCACACAATCCAAGCTTAGCCGCGAGTTCAAGGCTTCCCTTACCGAGTTCCAGCAGCTTCAGAAGCAGGCTCTCGAGAAGGAAAGAGCTTCAGCCTCTGCTGCACGAGCAGCCCTTGACGACCAGGCTTCACCAAGCGCGGAGCGCACTGAATTCAGCCAGCAGCAAGAGCAGGAACAGCTTCGTTTGGCGAACCAGGATGAGGTTGACTTCCAAGAATCGCTCATCATCGAGCGCGAATCTGAGATCCGCAACATCGAGCAGTCTGTTGGTGAGCTCAACGAGCTCTTCCGCGACGTTGCGCACATGGTGCACGAGCAGGGCGCTCAGCTCGACATCATTGAGGAGAACGTAGAGGTCACGCACGACGCATCGAGAGGCGCACACACCAACCTGAAGCAGGCGAGCAACTACCAGAAGAGCGCAAGGAGCAAGGCCTGTATACTCCTGCTCATCCTGGCGATTGTTCTGGTCATCATCATTCTTGCTGTGGTACTGGACTAGATACCACCTGTATCTTGCTATAGCCTGATCCTTGCTAACGTTTTTGATCACATGAAGAGTTCTTATACCACGGCGTAGGGCGCATTGGTTGCTTTCACCTTGTCTTTCGTTCGGTACTGCACAGCGTTGTCGTAGTGTACAGTTAATGCAAACGCTGCAGTGCTTACTGATTCATTGAGGGCTTTTCGCTACTTCACTGTACTCACCGTCTCCTTCGGTGTCACACTGCAATGTTGCAGCCGCCGATGTCGCGCCTGCCTACTCTGTTTACACGTCAGTGCGCGCAAAGTTGAGGCAGGTACGCTGGGCGTCACCTACTCACCTCCAAGCCCTGCCTCACCGATACTCCTACGATAATCTCCAGGGTGCATCATGGGTGACGATGTCGATCGGACTCGTAGCCTCAAGGCACTTCGCGACCAGCTGCTGAGAAACCACCACTTCAGTCGACCAGCTACCGCACAGGCTATCAAAACTCCACCGAACGACGAGGCCGAGCCGCCGCTTCACAGGTTTGCAGATCGCCACGAATAAAACCCTCAACACTAATGTTACTCGCAGCGCACTCGCTCGCCTCGCTATGACAGACAGTGTTACCATCGAGGTTGGTACTGAGCGTGTCAAGTACCAGGTGTCTGAAGCCTTCCTCAACCACCACTCAGAGTACTTCAAACGCGCCCTTGCCGGCACTTGGAGAGAGGCCTCAGAGCATATTGTCGTTCTTGGCAGCGACGTCGAGCCTTGCATCTTCAACCTCTTCGTGGAGTGGCTGTACACTCAAACACTGCCAGCCCTAACCCCGGACTGGCGCCGTATTGCTGATCCGGTACATCCGTTCAGCGTCTCGGCCAAGATGCTACGCCTGAAGCTCTATGTCTTTGCTGACCGCTTCGTCGTTCCTGGGCTTCGCAAGCAGCTCAATCGCGCCATTGTCAACGACTATGACGCCGACTGCCCTTGCCTAGAGGAATATGAGACCATTACGTACGTCTTCAACAACCTACCACCGACCGACCCTATACTCGACTTGATCGTCGACCGCTACTTCATGGTCTGGAGGCTGGATCTCGACGAAGGTGAGGATGAGGATGCTTACAACAGTCTGCCCCACGAGTTCTTGCTGCGATTCTACAAGCGAGTGGGCAACTGGCGTAAGGAGGACCTCAATAACCGTCACCAGCTCTTCAACATGGACTTCTGCAGCTACCATGAGCATGACACAGAAGTAGACAAGCTCCAGTGCCCGTTCAAGACCAAGAAGATGAAGACCGGTCAAGTCTGGCTAGCGAGGGAGCCGCGTCACGTGCAAGGTTGAGCAGGCGTCAGGGCATGAGAGTGTTCACAGTTGTTCTCACAATAACCTGTTGACTACCTCCAGAGGTGAACATAAAGCTTCGTTCAGAATGAGAGCGCGCTTTGCACAAAAGTGACAAATACAAGCAATGTTTACCATGTCGTCTTTTGACTCCAAGCATCAAAGGTACTGACTATATCGATACAATAGTCAAGCCTTACAAATTTATCGACCCAGACGATTGGTGACTATGGATGATGTCGTACCCTGATCGGGTCAAGCTCGTACCAGTACCGATGTCTGAAAGTTGGTTGCGAACACGAACCCGAGCAACATCATCCCTCGTTCCTCTGAGCCCAAAACATGTCTGATACGGTTGAACTCTCTTCCAAGCCTTGTCGTCCTAACAAAGCGCAAGTTCACACGGCCTCGTAGATCTCAGGACCCAAATACGAGGCTCCAAGCTTTCGCATACGATCTCAGGGTCGAGACCATCAGGGCACTTCATTAAGACCCAGCAGGTCACAACGGTCATCCTCCCGCCGCGGACCGTGATGTGCCCTAAACCTCCGAGCCGCCTATCGTCAACGCCAGTTTCTGCACTGCAGGAAAGACTTCACAATCCGCTGCCATCTGATTGGCATACGTGCAACGGGAGCATATCCGCCCATAAGGTTTTTCACAACCCAACTTGATACTTTTGGCACAGTCTTCAACTACCAAGCAAAGTTTTCGAGTACAGACAACGTACTCAATCCAGCATGGTGTTCACTTTGATGCTTTCGGCGCAATGGATCCGCCTTTGCAGCCTTGAAATCACGTTGACACCGCCAGCACAGTCAGTGACGTGCTTTAAGGCGGCGATAGGCTGTCACAAGGCAAGGCTGCATCCTCAACAGGCCCCCATGTCCACGCAAACCCGCAGAAAAGAGGGTGCCGTGCGACATATGTGAACGTCGTACATGAAGGCAAACGCCCGATAGCACTCTGTATCGAGTCCACCTACTCGGGACACCATAACCCTCTAGAGTCCGCCTCTCGTATGAGACTTCCCGCAGCACCGGGGACAAGTCCGCGACGATGGGTCGCAGTGCGTCAAGGCCTTCCTGTTGCATGCAGCATGCAGTCCAACCCCTCCAGCACACCCGCCCGCCCAGATAGGAAGGTTCAACTACCTATTTTGAGCAGCGACATGCTCGACTCATGGCCACACGTGCATGGAAGGTACGGAGACACTTCCTTACGCTACGTCGGCACAGCTCCGAGACGACTGTGCAGACGCGCGCGCGCGTTCCGCGGAATAGAATGCCATATGCATCCGGACCCGCCAGAAAGGAGTGACGACTACGACTCGTGTGGAGGGCGACCCAAGGCTGCTCTTCGTGTGGGCGCGCTGCAAGGCGAGAGTCCGCGGGTCCCAAGGTTTGGGTCCGGCAGTCAAAGGATTTGATCGAGGTGAAGATAAAGTTTACCAGGCGTGCCAGTGCGGATGATGTGCAGCGAGTGCTGCGCCGCTGCCTTGGGAAGGTCGTTTAGATGCGGGCTAGGCGGTTAGGGTTTGCGCCGCGTGGTAAGCGGTGCGAGCCAGCGAGTGGGAGTTGGTGATTGGGTGTGCTGCGTGAATGGCCTGACGTGAAGAACCGAGGGGAAGATTGGAGATCGTGAGTGGTGCGGATGATCTTCCTGCTCGTGAAGACAGAGGGTCTGCTGAGGTGGCTTGAAGTGTCACTTTTGACTGAAGGTTGAGGCCATGTAACGGAGGAGGATTAACTTCTAGGCGAAAAGGTCTGAGTGCATAAATTACTTAGTGCATTACTTTATAGCCGGTAGAGTCTATACAGGTAAAGCTCATTTGTTTGAGCGTGGCTATGCTGAACGCGAGGATTTTCGCAACGATTCGTGTACGGACTTGCAGTGCAATGTGTTGCAAGCAGAGGTAGGTTTCTAACAAACTTATCTTACATGTGGAGGATTACAGCGTCATAATGCATCAAGAGTCGAGGGCTGATCAACCTCGACTCGGTAGTGAAGGTATAGTTTGGTTCGGGGCTTCAATCAACCAACCAAGTGACTGATGTGAAAATCAGTCTGTCTTTGGCTTCTTCTTGCCAATATTGTAGCCCCACTTCCTGAGTGTCTTGACAACCTTCGGCAAGACGGCAGCAGTGAGTGGGACTCTGAAGAAGATAAGGGACTTGTGAACCAGATAGGCGAGCCCCAATTGCGTCCATATTGCTAAGACTGATCAGCCACCATTTAAATAGATAGGTTCAAGAATATACTTACATGCATCACCACCATTTCGCGCCCTAACAGCAGCTATTTCAGCGGCATCCAGGCTAGGGTCCAGATCGATTCCACCTTCTCTCAGCGTAGCCTCCGCGGTCTCCTCCTGGGCACGCTTCTCGGCAGACAGAGTGCCAGCCTCCGGAATGACAGTTCTGACAAGATTCCAGAAAGCATCTTTGACGACTTCCTCGTAGTGGCCTATTCTATCCGTGCCAAGAAGCCGTACAGCCATGAAGCAGAAGGGGAAGTCCAAGGCAGACAAGCCCAGATATACGCCTAAAGCTGCCCATCCGTACTCTTTTGAGAGAGCCTTGAGCTTTTGCGACAGCGATTGCGCCGGCTCAGGACTGCCTAGGTGCGGCGTTGGGTCATGATGTGAGCCATTCGACTTGTTGCTATTGAAGCGGATCGAGCGGAAGCGGCGTGCAAGGGCGGATCGTTGGAAGCGAAGGTATAGCAGCGCACTATGCTGGAACGTTTTGGGTGCTACTCGAGTCTTGGCTGAGCGCTGTGTTGATGTGAAGAAAGTTCTAAGGAAAGGCGATATTGGGCGCGGCGCAGAGCTCCTGGTTGCCGGCGAGCTCCCAAACAGGAGCTGCTTTGTCCAGAGGCGTGCGACTCGCGTCTTCATTGGAAGCGGTGGTCCAGATGGAGATGCAGTAAAGTGCAGTAAAGTGGTGCTCACGTGTCGAGATTTGTGTCAGGTTGTTGTCGCAGTGTATTCGCAAACTGAACGTTTCGTAGCAGTGACGATAAAACTGCCAGGGTCCATCGCGCCTGCCGTCGGCGAAAACAAGCTCCGACCTGCGCCTGCTGCCTCGAACTCACCGCCCGCCCTTTCGAGCATTCTATTCAGGAACAGGAAAGAGCATCTGTAACTCTGCGACAAACAGCAAAGAGGAGACAAACCTTCCCCTGGGCTTTTCTTCTCGCCTCATTCTTTGCCCTCGATGTGAAGATGTGGACACACCGAGTCAAACGGCCGCGACGCAAGCTCCCACTGAGTCGCAATTGTTGACGCCAGCCTCGGCCAGTCCTTTTGGCATCCTTCGTTCAGCATTGATCATGTCCGTGGTTGCAGATGGCTGTGTTACGGCCCGAAGTCAGACCACATGTGTCGACGACGTTGAGCA
This sequence comes from Didymella keratinophila, assembly GCA_011058865.1. Classification (NCBI taxonomy): domain Eukaryota; kingdom Fungi; phylum Ascomycota; class Dothideomycetes; order Pleosporales; family Didymellaceae; genus Didymella; species Didymella keratinophila. The sequence goes on from SWKW01000217.1 coordinate 10,956, forward strand.
TGTCGAGGTTCCCCGGTCGCGAGGGCACTGTGCCGGCAGCAGCGGCCGTGAAAATCCAGGAACCAGGCGTCTAAATTTCCGAATCGAAACGGATTCTGGAGAACCCCTGGCTCTCGTCCAGGTACCGTTGTCGCCGTTCTCGTGAGCCTGCGTGTCATCATCTCGATCGCGACTTCATGGCTTGCAGATAAATTGCAAGATCCCAATGAAGTATTCGCTTCGATTGATCAGCGTATAGGCTTCTCAGGAGCGATTCGGAGTATGCCACATGCCGGTGGCCGTCACATAAAAGGCGCCTGACCAGCGGCACGGAACGCCATGAACTGTCAACTTATGGCGATACAGCAGACTTCCTGGCTGTATGCGACTCGTCCTGGGTCCTGCTCCTCGCTGTTGTGGCACATGGCTTCAGCGTCAAGCATCAATCGTCACAGGATACCGAGAGGACACGGTGACATCGAATAAACGGCCACTGGCAACCACTGCAATGAACTATTCCCCACAGAACGCCGTTCAACGTCGCCTAATGCTGCCTCAGATACGATCACTGAGTTCTGCATTGACTGTCGGTTATTAAGTGCTCTCATACCGATGCTCTTATTGTTGTATCGCTTCGTACTCTGAATTCTATATTGCGGGGCAGACGCGTAGCTTTATTATCGGCCGTGCGGCCAACTCTATGCGAACCTGTTCACTGGTACAGTAGCGCGTCTATGGAACAAGGAGTAGACTCCGCTACACGGTATCTCTCATGCTCGCGTCGGCGCTGTCGTGTTGCAGAATTGTGACTAGAATGCTACATGTCAGTCACTGGATGCACGTTGCATGTTGGTGCATGTCGAGTAATGGCGCATCGAAGGATTCGGCGTCATCGCGTGGGATTGTCAAGGAGGATGGCGTCGGACTGCGTACGGACGCAGCCGGCTGCTAGCAATTCTCAACGTCTGACGTTAGCCTCTTTCGAACTGACATGGATCCATACATGCTATGCTGGATGGAGCAGCCTCGCTAATTGGCTCAAGCGATGCGAAAATGTGCGTGCCTCCCTGTAACAACGTGCTGCACTGCCGATTACCCAGTACGTGTCGAGTCGTCAGCCATCTACCCTCACGACACATCACAGCGCCTCTCCGCCTGCGCCCCTGGTTTGCCTCTGGCTTCGCCGTCATCGAGCGCTTTTGCGATCTTTCTTCCGCTAACTGAATCAAGACCTCCCTCTAAAGCGGCTCGGAGCCTGATTGCGGGGCCTGCGAAGGTTTGTGGGCTGGAAACAAAGTTTTCGGCGGCACCAACAACCCTGCTACGGCACCAGTCTCAAACTTAGACCTTCCGCGTATCGACCTGACCAGTGACCAAGACCTTATTCATCTTTCAGACTCGTCAAAGCTCCTTCAGGCAGCGTCCAATCCCTGATTGGTGGTGGGACCGAGTCGGTCGCGGTTCGTCAGGACTCAAACGTTCCAAAGTAGCGGGCAGCACAGGTCTTGGACCGGGAACGTTGTCTTGCATACCTCCTAGTACAGCTTGGCTGAACTCTGGAGTCTGTTCCTTCGATTCTTCTTTGTGAAGCTCGGCCGTCACTTGCTTCCTGGTTGACCAGGGTCCTTGCCTAACGCACTCGTTGGACGGATAGTCTGCAGCTTGGTGTCGCACCCACTCCTTCGCTTCACACTTTGACAGCGCCCAAAACGGCACACTCCCGGGACCAACTGTTTGAGGCCTCGACCAAGCTCTCGATGTACGCAGCTGCATGAGCTCGTGCTCGGGGTCTGTCTGCTTCTCCATGTGGGTTTGCTCTCCTCCTTGAAATGACTATTAATATGCTTTGGTATATATACTCGCCTCCCACATTATCCCCTCACCTCTTCCGATTTCACTCCTTCACCAACCATCATTTATTTCCTCTTGGATTCAACAGAGCACACCACTTTCCTTCACGTATTCATCGTCAAGCGTCTCCTTCCACACTTCTTACCGTCACCTCATCTATTACCTCCTCTTGTTCAACATGGGTGGTAACCTGGAAAATGTAGCTGGCTACGGCCAACTCTCCCTTGGACAAGCCGTCCACATCGCACAGAACAGTGAAGGCGGTGTCGACCAACGCCTTGCACAATTCCTCGAGAGGCGGTTAGCAGACGTCTGGGCTAAGCTCAACGCTCAACCGACCTCATACATCCTTCCAGCAGACGAATTTGCCCTTCTCAACTACTACCGGCCACGATTCGGCGACTCTTCAATAGTAAAGGACGCCACAAGACGATTTTGGGACAATCACAAAGGTACTGCTTGACCGAGTGCATCCCTGTTCATTGCTTCCGTCCCTCGAGAGGTACCCAAAGACATGACTTTCGACTGGTCGACAGAGACACTAACCCCAAGTTCCAGATTAACTTCGCTCGACACACGGTTCTTCTATAGGCGTTTTAGCGGATTGTAAGACATCGGAATTTCGCACGATACCTCTAACGACGGCGTTACCGGTTTTCCTTGGCGGCGTACTACGACTCAGGTCATATCCAGGGTTCTGCAGTTGCGTCATGTTTGATTCAGGGCTGAGCTGCACCCGACTGCTTGGGCAGCAGCAGCATCCAAGGTGGTTCAAGAGAATGGGAAGGCAAAAGTTGCCAGGATCTTCGGCATCCCCTGGCAGATTGCAACATGTTTTCATCCTCTGCCTAATGCTAATCACGATTCTTCGTGCATCATCTGTTGTCATCACGCCACCGCAATTGCTCGTCCAAAGTCCTACCTTCAACAACCCTGCCGATGAGTCTTCTCTGCTCAAATGCATGCATGTTGCGACTCTCATCGCAATTCCGTCTGCAGCATGTCAGCAGACGCTGACGGTCCACACGTTTACCTTCTCTTATGGCCAACCTTTCAAAGGTACGTCGTGGCCACGCGTGAAGGCTCAGTAGCAGTCTGCGGATTGCACATAGCGATGCCGGCGCAAATGCGTGGGCTCACAGCGCGCAGGGCACTATTACCCACCTGATTTCGAGTACAGCCGTGTGATCTTCAACTTCACCGTCACTTCAGCGGGCCGTCAATTCGATCGACTTGCCCTGATGTTCTTCGATGATGAGGAGATTTTTCGTACATTGACGGCCGAACCCACACAACACGGCATGGTGTGGAGCTATGTCAAAGATAGGAGTAGCCTCATTGCCTTATTCAGACAGCCTCGAAATATCATTTTCGATCTTGGGAAACCTGGTGGACGACACGTATACCGGTGCTTGGCACACCACCAACGGCGACTTATTTCACTGTCGTGGATCAAATGGGGCCCGCGGATGTTGTGCTCCCGGTATCTGGGCGCAGATCTCCCGCGAATAGGCCGAGCTATTTCACCGTACCCGAATCAAGGGCTGTCGACGTCTTGACGATCCCTCAGAACGCCAGAAGAGCCATTTTCACAATCTCAGCTTGTGGACAGGCAGCCGAAGAGTTCTGGTGGAGTAACGTATTGTCATCGGTCACGGAAAGTTTTGGCGCCAACAATGCACTCTACGATCACTCACCATTTCGAGAGCTGCAACTGCTCGTTGACGGTCAGCTGGCTGGTATCGCATGGCCATTCCCTGTGATCTTCACTGGCGGCGTCGTCCTTGTGTTCTGGAGACCTATCGTGGGCATCGACGCCTTCGATCTGGTTGAAGATGAAATTGACATAACACCCTTCTTGCCGACACTTGTTGACGATAGAGAGCACACCTTTGAGATTCGAGTAATGGGTATTGAAGATGACGGTAAGGGTCACGGAGAACTGACAGAGTCCATTGAGTCAAATCGGGTTGTCACAGGCAGATTATTCGTCTGGCTGGACACCAAACCCAGCATCGTAGCAGGCTCAAGACCTTCCATACATCTTCCCAAGCCGTCGATCAATGCCTTCTCGAAGGCCATCAAGAACCCCGACGACACAGTCGTGTCTCTCGAATATTCTGTCCATGTCATTCGCTCGATCCACATAACAACAACGCAGCAGACGTCGAAGGGCCCCGAGGAGATTACATGGACTTAGAACCTTGCTTTCTCAAACTATGGGACCCTTGCGAACAACGGCAGCGACCAAGACGTCCAGCAGAATTCAAGTGGCTTCAATACGTCCCCCGCTTCAACCTACGCCAAACGTTTCACGTACTCCTTGTGGGTTGCCTCGATCTACGATGCGCCCTTGGCTGGTGGCCTGACGATAGATGCTATAATGAGGCGAGGCAAGACTGTCGAGCAGATCGGTGGACTTGCCTTCCACAACGCATGGATATCAGTGGCGCCTGGACACGCAGCCTTCCGTGGAAGTAAGGTGACAAATTTGCAGAACGACACGGCGACTTACATCAACATTCCGACGCAAAAGAGATCGTACGGTACTGGCAGCACGGAGCAACACTGCACGTAGCAACACTGCACGTTTAGTGGCGTTTGGCAACCTTCCGAAAGTTCAATCCAGCATGACAAAGTGCTCTATCGACGGAAGCTACTTGCAGTAAATGGATCAAGTGTATTCGATGAAGAACTCTCCGCGGACCAAGAGCTTCGAGTTCAGTGTTGCACAAAACGGGGTGCGCGGCAACAAATGGCATGGTTTTGCGGTCAAAGGCATAAGGGCGCTGCTGGGCAGGGGATCACGCTAGGAGGAGTTGACTGCAGACAATAAGCTTGACCACGCGCGGAACCTTGGTAAGTGGGCACGGCATCGGGGAAGGAGTTTTCGCATATGCTGTGAAGCCTTTGACGAACATGCAACGTGGGCCTATAGCAGCCGGCTGTAAGGGTGGTTCTTACATGAGTTATTATTTCCGAAGCCTTATTGGCGCTGCACTGTCCATACTACTGCTCAACGAACATCTGCCCAGTCTCGCTTGCCTAGCATTAAAGATCAGGTGATTCTGATCCCCATCACAAGCAATACTTTCTACAGCAATCTGTACCCACTTGAACCTAGACCACGTAGCCTGCATCCTGCACTGGCGCACAGCATCACGTCAAACAGGAAGTTACCACCCTCGGCGAACTACGGCATAGCATTCCGTCGCCAAATATATCTTCTTTTGAGTTGTTATGAGTTCACTATGTGTTCGTGATCGATTACCACATCCGTAGTCAGGGATCATGTATCCGCATCCATTTCCGCCATATTTACAGCATCTACAGCGAGCAAGAAGAACTCTACTCGGGATCTTCGCGCCGCGTGTTTGTTCCACATGATCGACTTCTCTTTAACTTGAGCCTCATGTTTGAGAATGTGGATGTGGTGCTCCCCACATGAGCTATCGTCACTAGTGTTGTGGCAGGACCGGGTAGATGGACTGTATACAGTGGAACCTTTGAGCCGCCCTATAACGCCTCATAAAATCAGCATAGCGTGATGTTCGCTCCAGATACAAATTGTGAGCTAGAGCAGAATATACCAGCTAAAACAAGGCCTGGTCTGTCATTGCAATGTGCAAGGCTGATATTTGACGTCTGTAAGGCTCGAGCGCTCTACCAAAGATCGACAGAATGTACTGCCAAAACGGCCATGGTATATCACAGCTCCCGTTTCTGCTATGCTGCTAAAGGTCTGGCATCGGGCACTCCGAGAGAACTGCATGTCTGATCGGCGGTTGTGGATGGTCTGATCAACGACCTGCCGTCTTTACCAAGTCTTCGAACGGTTGAACTTCAGCCGTTGGGCATCAAAGGATGTCGAAGGTTCCGCGACCTGCGATGTAATACATGATGCAGGAAGTATGCATCCGGCCAGGTGATCATGCATGCTTGTTGGTATAGACATTGCATGCAGATTACAAGGTGTAGGACAGGGGACCTCGTAACGAGTCTCAAGCCGGCCAACTGCAGGAGATCAACAACGGCCAAGCATAGCGGCTTCCTGCACCCTGGAAAGATGGAGCGGAGGAACAGCCCGGGTTCTTTCCTTAGCTCAAGGCACGTCAATGGTATTCGCTGATCAGTCGGTGAATTCCAAGTCTGCAAGTTTTGCACCCAGTTTTCCGCACTCGCCCTCGCACAACACTGGCCACGTATCATAGGCGATGCAACTTGCCGTCTCGCTTTGAAAGCGAAGCCTTGTAACCCCACGCTGTCAGATGTCACGATCTGCACGTGCATGGGAGATTCCGAAGGATCGAGGGAACGAGAAGGTGTCGCACCTGCAAGCGCCACAATGTCAGTAATCTCAAGCATTCTCTTCGCGCATGGCATTAGCAGACAGGCCGTCCGTGCTCGTCACCCGTTGCCCCGCCCGTCGATGATCAGCGTGTGCAAGCCAAGTTAGGCGAATGATGGCCATGACTCGCAGCATCCCAGACGTAAGGCTGATACAAACAGTGCGCAGAATTCCATTTGGGTACGTTCATATCAGAACTTAGTCGCAATTTGCTGTCTCATTCGAGTTGCAGCGTCGCGTTTATGCCCCGAATCGGAAAGATCCTTGATTCGAACGTGGAAGGCTGAGTCGCCAGGCAGATCGCAGAGTCAGTGAAATCAACCTCATGACGAAGCCTCCAGCAAATCGGTTCGGCGGCAAATTTCCGATCGGACGTGCGAGTCGGCTGTGGAGTTTTTCAACGACGGCAAGTTACGTTCCCGTCAAGACGTTGGGCAGCGTGGCGTGCGTGGGAACAAAGGATCGTTGGATCGTTCTAGGGTACCAGACTCGGTGCCTGCCTTGAGTCCTGCTTTCGCTTCCAGCGTCCACCGCGTTTGCTGCACCTGCCCATGCGCAGTCACAATTGAAGGTTCTCTGCCGTGTTTCGAACTCCACTCGAGCGAGTGTGAAGTATCCGAGCACGGGGCAAGTTCCGACAATGACCTTCTACGCAGTAGGATGTGGCGGCAAAGGCATGATTGTGACTTGTGGTTGGCTGTTGGTGGAAGTGATTCCGACCAGTGGTATCGCAGTAGTGACTGCTTCTTTACCAAAAATTACCATACCCTCTGAAACGGGAAGCGTGGATCCCTATGCCATTGGCGTAGCACTTGCGCCAAGCTTCAAGATGCGCGTTCTTGCGCTCGACTTCATCAAGCATCATGCGATGATGTTGGCGGTATCACCAATAGTTGATCCTTTGCATCGCTGGTACCCAAGGCCTGCCTATGGCAGCCGCGTCGGCTACACGGCAAGGAGCCGTTCCGTCAAAACGTGGCCTCAATTCGTCTGTACGACGCTCAACGTATTCCGTCTCTTCTGATCGGTGAGCATGCAGGTAGTCTCCGAGTTCGCCAGGGGTGAGAAAGTCAGCCGAGTGAAGCGCTCCTTTGAACTGATGCGGGGTCCACGAGAACGACGGCGCAGATATCTGGTGGCCTGATGACGATTATGCTGAAGACCCTGGGCAAGAAAGACACTAGATGGGTCTACGTAGCCAGAGTGCAAATAGCTCGCGTCGTCAACAGAGTTTCAAGACAACTCTCACGAGTGCAACACTTCAGCGCCTATTCTGCACTGACAGCGATTCGTTGATAGACCCGGTAGGTCTTTGTACGTACCAAAAGCAGCGTATCTATATAGCCGCCGTTTGTTGTGTGCAACCAGGTGCACCATCTCGGTCTCGTGAGCGACCGAGAAGGCAGTAAGTATTGAGAAGAGGACGGTACTTCGCCAGACGAGGCGAAATCTCCTCTGAACATCGACTTTCGACTATGGCATTGGTAAAAGACGGTAAAGCAAACCCTGGTTCTCGGAACTCCCATGCGGCTTTATCTGGATCGCCCCTTCCGCACAGAATGTGGGGTTGAGCAACGTCATTGTTCACGTTTGTCCCCTTCAACTCCAACACCAAACTCAGATGTGTCAAAAGTGAACCTCAGTTTCGCGAATATGGGGTGAACATGATCGCTGCTGCTAACGGCTCGTCGGTGGGTCATCGGAATACTCGGAGTGAGGATGACGCGGGGGTGGTGGGGGCTGTCCGATGTCGTGTGCTTTGTTACTCGCTGAAGGCAGTTGCACCTTCCTCATTGCCGTAACGCGCGCTTGGCTGACTGAGCCTTCCTGCGCCTTTCATCATGGCTTCACAACATCGTCACTACTCTACAAACTCTCTCGAGACCGTGGAAGGAAGCACGATGAGTGCGTTACCGGATCCAAAAGACTTCGAGGACGACGGCAAGTACGCTGCGAGCGACGATCTTGCGGTATTTGAGGCTGAAGCTGCTGGTAAACCCGGCGGCAATAAGCTCGAAGGATCATTGAGCGTTAGGCGTGGGTCTATTCGAGTACCTTCCCCGGATCCGTCACTTCTCTCCATAGGCGACAGCAACAATATACGTTATGGCCGCAATGCTGACTACCTTACTGAATCACATGGTCGCAGACATGCCTCCCGATCCCCAGGGCCTCCGCAAACTGCGAAGGGAAAGCTGCAAGCACTATGGTACAAGAACAAGGGCCTGTTCCTGGTGTTGATATCGCAGTTGTTTGGCACACTGATGAACATCACGACGAGACTGCTTGAAATGGAAGGCAACGAAGGTAGGAGAAGCAAGACTTTATTCCGCAGGAGCGACTGACGATCCTTGACAGGCAAGGGCTACCACCCATTTCACATCTTGTTTGCTCGAATGGGCATCACAGTACTGTGTGCATCAGTGTACATGTGGTACAAACAGACCGAGCACTTTCCTTTTGGGATGAAGGAAGTTCGACCTCTGCTCATAGCACGAGGTCTGTTTGGTTTTTTCGGTGTCTTCGGCATGTACTGTAAGTCAACCTCCAATCTTGTTGATATTTGACTTGTTGTCATGGCAGCATGCATCGAGAACTCGTGCGAACGTGTCGCTCATACAGCCGAATTAATACAAAAAGTTACCACCTGAGCCATCCCGAGGGTCTCCTCACTAACTTCTAACAGATTCGTTGCTATACCTGCCTCTTGCCGATGCTACTGTCATCACCTTCCTGGCGCCTAGTCTTGCATGTTGGGCTTGCTCCTACCTGATCAACGAACCCTTCACCCGCATGGAACAGATCGCAGCCTACGTTTCCCTGTTTGGCGTAGTTCTTATCGCGAGGCCGGTGTCACTCTTTGCATTCCTCTCACACACGAACAAGCCTGTCCCGCCTGCTAGTGGAGACTCAGACATGGTGGTTCCAGTCAACGCTACCGCTGATGCACATCGCCTGGCTGCTGAGTTCGACGACGTAACACCTGCGCAACGAGCGTCCGCTGTCGGGGTGGCTCTGCTAGGCGTTCTTGGTGCCGCGGGTGCTTACACTACAATTCGATGGATTGGCAAGCGCGCTCATCCACTTATCTCAGTCAATTACTTCGCGACGTGGTGTACAATTGTGAGCATCGTCATGATGCTTGCTTTGCCTGGTGTTGGGTTCCTGATTCCACGATCGCTCAAAGATTGGTGCTATCTGACTTTCCTTGGTGTCTGTGGGTTCGTCATGGTGAGTCTGACCGCTTGATTACTTGTATTTTATGACTAATAATAACGCAGCAATTTCTCCTCGCTGCTGGTTTGCAGTACGAGAAGTCTTCACGCGCGACCAACATGGTGTACGTGCAGATGCTGTTCGCTCTCAGTTTCGACAAGCTGATCTGGGGCACCACACCCGGGATGCTGTCCATCGTCGGCTCATCGTTGATTCTAGGCTCGGCAATCTACGTCGCTATGCATAAGGAAGCCCCAAAGAAGGCAGGACTTGAGAGGGAAAGGGGTGACCAGGAGGAAGGGCGAGGTCTGATGGCCGCGGAGATTGACATAGATCAAAACGATGACAGAAGAGGTATTCCGCTAACCACTGTACGTAGATGATGCATCCTCAGGAGTACAACAAAATGGCTAGGCTCATGATCTCATGTCCCTTGGAATGTATATGATGACACACTTAGGACTTCCATCAAACAACTGCATCGGTGGTTTAGTGGTAAAATTAGCCGTTGCCATCCTTCACAGGACAGTTTCGGCTAGCCCCGGGTTCGATTCCCGGCCGATGCATTTTGTCGTTGTCTCGATCTGGAGATCGTGGTCGTCCTGATTCGAGGTTGAAGTTTTTGCTTGGTGGATGTGGATCGGGTGGGGCGCATCAGCTCCGGAACTCTAGCACTTCTCGGCAAGGCTGACCCTTCTGTCATCGCGAGGTTCTCGACGGTGATGTCGATGTTTTTGCTGGCGAGGATGAGATGTGTGGGGTGCAGCTCGCCAAAGTTGACAGGCGTCTTTTATGTTGCAGAAAAAGCTAGATATAAGCTCTATATTCCTAGAAAAATAGGAGGTTATGAGTATATATTTAAGCATCTATTGCAAGCAAATAGACGCTCTGTCAGCTATAAGAAGAATTGCTCTTATATCTGAATCTTTCTGTAACATGAGAGGGCGTGGGCCAAGTGGAGCTTGAACATCAGTGTTGGCGGCGTGACTTCTTTTTTTTCCTAACAGAAATTGCAAGTGAGTTGGACATTGAGTTTCTGACGGAGCATCGGCTTCATCGTTGGCCTCACTGCATCTGATCGCGACGCACAAAACTTCTCCAATGCTACAGCATGAACTGGACATTGACTAAGATTCGTTACCCAAGCACGACGGTCACCCAGTGTCTGTCAGCCCTTGCCCAGTCCTTTAAGTATATCCATTCAGGTTCTTTCCGATGCACAACATTGCCTTCACGCTCAAGCAATAGCACGTTGACAATAGGAGAGTGTCCAGTAGCTTTCCGTCTTGATCACGGTAGCTCTTTGTTTCCCGCTCTTCCCCTGTGTATGGACGGACATGCAAGCCTGACAGTGACAGAGCGATGAACTCGTACTGCACGTCTTTGTCGATCAAAGCCAGGACTTCTTTCCTAGAGTGTGTGATCTCTCCGCACAACTCACCTGCGACCATGTAGGCTGCGTCAGAAACAGCTACACCGTAGTGACTTGAGCCGCGTTGTCCAAGCCTGAGGGAGGCGATCTGGGCCACAGCGACTAAGTGTCCGGGCCTGACAATCTTGAGAACGGGCGTCTGACTGCGACAAGAGTTGTTGCAAAAGTGTGAGTGGAAGTTGTCTTTGCTGAGGTCGTGACAATCATCCGCTTCTTGTAGAGCCATCTTGTCCATGCCCCAAAGAAGCTCATAGTTTGATAAGTGTAGCATGCAGCCCTCTTGTTTGGCAAGTGTCATGTAAGTCTGCCATCCTTCATCCGCAGTTAAGTGGGGCCGCTCGGAGTCTTGCATCTGCAAAGTCCAATCCGCTAGAGCGCCATAGAATTCAGTATCTTAGTACCTGACTTGCTCTCCTTGTACCATAGCAGACGCCCAAGACCAACTTGGGCATGTCAGACCTGAGGCGTCTACCCTTGAGGCAGGCTTTGCACCATCCCAAGAATACCAACGTAGTGCGCGATCGAAATCAGCCCTTGGTAGACCATACAGAAAGGATCTGCTGTAGTCTGGTTCGTAAAGCAAGTTGGCGATGCCGATAAAAGCATTGTACACATCTGAGGGAAATGAGAATTTGTGTGAAGTATGATTTGCAAGGTGCCGCGCAAAGGACTCGAAATTTGATTGTTCGTGATCCAGGTGGAGGCCGTAGGACGTCGACTTCCGTGGTAGCTTTGTACATATCTTCGTAACACGTTGAGGCCTGACACTCATAGTATGCCCGCGTGTCCGTGAGGTGAAGAAGCCGTCTTGCGTAGACTGCTTCTTGGTATATCCACTCTCGAGTCTGCCAAAGAGCTAGGGGACTCTCTGACTCCTCCCGGACGAGATTAGTCAAGCGCAGCCCATTGATATCCTCTTGTAGCTGAGTGATAGGGCGTGGTCGACTGACACCGTGAACTCCAAAGTCCATGCTGTCGCCATGAGCAGATACAAGCACCAACGAGGCTGACTTGTATATGTCGCTCATTGCAATGATCTGATGCATCTTGTCTTCTGGGTCGTCTTGTATGACGCATAGTCTATGTGCCCCACAGGTAGTTAATCCCGAGCTCAACACAGAATTGCACTGCATCTTCAATTGTCTTAGGCATGTCAAGGGCTACTAGGCCATCTTCCATTCTGAACTCGTCGATGATTGACCGAGTAGCCGTTAGAAGAGAAGCTCTCGTGTCTTTGCCCCATACGTAACTCAGGGCTATAATGAGACGTCACTCTTCTCAATGATTGACCGTCGTACTACATCAATCAATCGAAAACCATGAGGTAGTTTCGCACCGTCCGCTGTTCGGCATTCGTCGTGTTGCTCGGCGCGATGATCCATCGCATCGCGCATATGCGTCCAATTGACTTCGGCACCTATGCAGGGTGTATTGATCGCATCGTTGCTCATGCCCGAGATGTGAAGGTCTCCAATCCACATGTTCGACATCCCTTCATCTCCAACCCTGAACTGAAGGTAGATGTCTGCTGCAGTTGTGTGGGATTGGTCGAGCTCAGACCCCAGGAATAAAGATATAGACCAGTCATCCGGCATCGAGTCTGCCATATCGGTCTCCCCAAATGCGAATGAGATCATCTGATGGACCAAGCGACAAAATACGCATATCGAAGAGGTCGGTCCTTCTGTTTGGCTCGGCCCAAGATGGAATAAGAAATGTCGACGGGTGTCCAGAGGTACACAATGGACGAGATGATCCAGACGCAGGTGCTGACAGGTCGTGCAAAGGTCAAAATTTTTGTGTCCCAGTAAATCACATCGCTGACAAGGCTGATAAAAGAGTCGATGAGTGTCGTTCATGAGTGCGTTGTTCTTATCGGGGTTGTAGTGGGAGATCGACCCAGGGCAGTGGATACATTTGTCACTCATAGTGTCGCAAGAGAAAGCGGGATCTGGATGTTGTTTCGTTTGAAAGATGGAAGACAAGATGAGTGAGGGACATCGACGGGTGCAGCTGTTTACCGAAATAGTTGCAGATGCTGACATGGGTCCCTAGCGAAGCATCCACTAGCATCTAGAAAAGACATGGTATATACTGGGAAGGAACGATGCTCCGGTATCCCAGCTGCCCAAACGGCAGAACCAAGAAAGTGCACGAAAAGCACACGAAGGCCACGGTCCACATAACTCTCAGCAGCGCCTGCAGAGCTCGCATCGATGCAGGAAGCTTCCGCCAAGTCGGCTCCAACAAGGACAATTCGATGGCAATACCGACAGGCTGAATCCAAAAAAAAGCCTGCGAGGCTCAATCGCAAGTCACTTGCGCTCACCATCAACCACCTGGGCTTCGGAGAGACCATACCCAAGTGCGTAATCCCGCTGAGAGTGAATGCAGATACACAGATCAACATGTACTTGGCTATCTTCTGCCATCCATGGTTCTCTAGGGCAAGCTTAGCTGCTAACCATCTTCCAGGTTCGGCAACGATGTGTCGCATCTGCTGATGCCACCAACGTCCCCAGAATCCTCGCACTCCATATTTTGCAATGGCAGAGAACGGCCCAAAGTGCGGACGCCATGTATGTGGAGACCAGCTGTCCGGAATCAATCGCAGTGCGTTAAGTAACAGCACAAAGAGCATGAGCGGCAGAAAGAGACCGAGCAAAAGGAAGTATGCATACATGGCCATGGTCACTGGCCTGAGGATGACGACCGGCACGGAGGTCCTGAGGAAAGCTTCTGCAGTCCCTTCACCACTATGCTTAAATCCGTCAGGATCGAAAAGCGACCATCCTGGATCGCTGAAGTACGGGTCGTTCATGGCGAGTTGCTTTGACAGAGGCAAGAGGACCAACAGCACAGGCGTGAGTCGAGTCAAGATATCGGCCAAAAATTCAAATCGAGTAGGATGCTTGAAAGCCTGAACGACTCGACGATCGTGTCCGGGCTCACCAACGATCCAGTCGTGCAACGGCCGGCTTTGTGGAAGCATCATCGCCCAGTCTAGTCGGCCTGTGAAGGTCTCCGGATAGGCTTCCAGAACAACCGGCCTCGAATCCAAGACCTCATCGTCGTTGTTTCCATCTTGCTTTGACATTTTGGAATTCCGCTGTAGTCGACTTTGGTTTGCTCTAATAATCCGCCTGGATTCCTGCCGTGGGTCTTTGAACAAGTACAGAAACAGTGTCAAGTAGAGCGAATGTGTCGAGATAACATCGTTGCCGCCAAGAACGTTCCAAGCATGTATCGTAGCAACGATGCTGATGGGAAGAACTACCGCACACAGTTGTCCATGGCTTAATACCGAAGGCGGTACAAGCAGGCCAAGAGGTAGAAGAGCGATTAGGACTAGATAGCTCCAACTTGCTGGCCCAGGGACGATCGTCGTGACGAGCTCGAGATAAAGTTGCTTCAACTCATCGTAGGATATGTGCATATTTTGAGGTCGTCAAGGATTGGTGTTTGCTCTCGAGGCCTCTCTTGAAGGCAAGATCATGACGCTGTTAACGCAAGTAGTGCGTGGGGCTGATATGGGGCACGTATTTTCAGCCTCAGGACACGACACACCTGTGGACAATACAGATTGCGCGATGGAGGTGGATACAGCTCGTATTGTTCTGCTCATCTTATTTTGAGGGTAAAGAGGAAGTTTAGATGAGCGGTACCATCTATCGAAGTCGCGCCACGTTTGAAAGCACTTTCCCAGACAGCGTTCTTGCTCACGATGCCATGCCCGTTTGTACATCTGTTCTGAGATTGTGCACCCAGAAGCGGCTTCTTCGTAGCCCTCCAACTATTTACCCAATCTCTCAACTATCAGAATCACTGAACATCCATTAACCAATCATCGAATCCGCCAGCTCAAATTGCCTCGATCAAAGCCTTCAGCAGTAAGCCTTGCCCGGAACGATGGGCTTGATGACACCCTGCTTGATCAGATCCACATAGCTCCAGTACTCTCTTTGAGTGCCTTCTCCATCAACAGCGGTTGTGGCATACGAGACGGCGGTCCAGAAAGCTGGAATGAGTTAGCAGTGTTTCTCACGGATGGGATGCGCGCACTTACTTCCTTCGCTGAGGTACTCATTCCAAGCGTACCTCTCTGTGTTGAAGATCTCCTCACGTCCAGCGAAAGTGTTGTTGTACCTTGTCTGCAAGCTCCACTCGCCGACAAAGTTGGGGAACTTGGTCTGGTTGGCTATGAACTGCGCCTGACCACAGATAGCAGGATTGACATAGTTCACATAAACACCGGCGGCAGCAAAGTAATAGACGTGGGGATTGATAACGACGGTGTCGGTGGCGTTGAGGTAAGGCCCCCAAAAGTCGGTGCCCCTGAAGTTGTCTTGCACGATGAGGGGGATACGCGAGTCGACTTTCTGAATGCGGGTCAAGACACCTTGCAGGTATTTGTCGATCCATTGCGCACCCTCATCAGTGAGACCAGCTGAGGTACCAAAGCCCACGAGGTTGGTGTCTGAGGCTTCATTTAATGGCGAGATGGAGAACTTGTTGAGTCCGAGGGGCGAGGCCTTGATGTAGTCCAATACACGGTCAACTGCCTCCCAGGAGTAGTCCAAGTTGGTCTGGTTGAAGAACCAAGCATCGTGACCGAATGCCTCACCGATGTCCAGCGAGTTCACACCGTCAGGCAGGGAGTGCAGACCAATGATGATGTGTATGTTATAGCGCTGGACGGCATAGGTGAATGCGATCCAGGAACTGGACCTGGTTGCCAGAATACAGCTCGGAGCCGGGAACCTTGACCCATGCTGCATACGTGAGAGGGATGCGCAGCGTATTGACGCCAACGCTGGCAAGGGTGTCGATGGTAGTGAAGTTGAGGAAGCTGGCATACCGAGCCTCAAAGATGGGTCCACAGCGCTTACCTAATAGCTGGCAAAGAGACTCGAATGTGTCAGACCTGTGTCGAAGCTTCGTTGAGATTGAGTACTTGCCCACTCATCGATGATACTCTCGCCTCCCACGTCAACCCACCAGATTGAATCGTAAGTGCGTTCCTTCTCAAACCAACTACCAAGGTTGACACCGTTCGACTTGTATGTACGCCAGTCGATGAAGCCGCCGTTGCCGTTGTAAGGGCTTGGTGGAGGCTTGTAGTTCGACAAAGGATCGACAAATGGGTAGCCTTTGGTGTTTTGGTCATCAGTCGTATACCATTACCGGTCGACGCATTGTCGACCGTACCTGTCGTCAGATAGTTGACGATGTCGGCATGAGATGTAGTGGACAGATGCACTTACAGGCGGGCTGCGTGAGAGCCAACCTGCAACTCAACCAAGAGCTTGCTGCACAACAGACCTCTTTGGCCTGAGTTTAACCTTTCCGTTCGCTGCTCTTGTTCTCGATCTTCCTCTCGACAGTTCCGTGATGAATGCATCGCGATGGTCAGAAAGAAGCGTGGGAGCAGGGATTGGCTACGGACTTGCCTCCGACACTCCAACCTCCTCGACTTGGGTCGTCACCCAGGTTACCTACCAACCCAAGCCAAGAGTTTACATACAGAGCGTGTAGTAATTTCGTACATGATCCGTACATCTCTGGGAATTCCTGCTGTCGAGTTGAGACAAATGGAGCTTTTATTTTCGTGCAAAAGCCCTCGAGCAGCTCTTTAGCTCTCCTGTGACCGAAGACTCATGTTAAGTCTACCTTTACGAAAATGGCGGGAATGCTGGCATGATATAGAAGCCCATGGCAGAGATCCCAGCACATAGTTGGTGGATTTGAGCAGCCAATCTGAATGAGAGGAGGTCATGACAGACCCAGCAGGATACAGCGTCGAGAAGGGCTCTGACTTACTCGAAAGGTAAGCTGCAGTAGGGAAATGAACATACATGTCAACCGAACGAAAACTGAAGTTGCAGGTAGTAAGTACCTTGGCAAGTGAGACGAAATGATGTGGCTGTCAGACCACAGCTGCACCTGACGGTGTCGGCCACGCACACGACAAGAAAAGTTTGACGCCGAAAACCCATACTTAGTCTTCGATAGTCGGCAATACGATGCACAAAAACTGAATGTCGTAGCCAAAGCGACCATAGGCCTCGCGTAATCTCCACAGTCGCATGTGCTGGCGCGAATGTTGGCTGCAGTGTCTCGGTCGTTGAGGTGGTTGGTCGTGTTTCTGGTAGCCGAGTCTTGTTGATACTGCTAATGTTGCTCTACCACACCGGATGTTTAGGTCCCGTGGTATCACACCATGTGCAACCATCCCAGATGTATTGAACGCAAGTCAGATACGCGAGCTAGATTGCGGTGTTGTGTGCGTAGATGGTTCAGGGTCACTCGCTTGAGACCGTGATCATCTGGCTTCGACTGATAGAGGAGTCACATGCTGGTGGTAGATCCGATCTGCGTCAACCTCGCATGGCTTCATAGTTGCAGGGTGCTACAAGCCAGGTGTGATGGTATATGCACTTGCGAGTGACTTAGGTGAGGTGACGTTTACCAGAGCCACAACGTGTCGCGGTCGAGCTTTCGGCCACCCCACGAGCCGAGACGTGAATGGCTGTGCATGGCATTTGACAGATGTCTTGCTCGTGTATGCAAGAGCCGACAAGTCTTGTCGGCGGACTCGACAGGTGTCGGAGAGGTTGGGAGTGGAATGCAAGGTGACTGGCAGGACGGCCTGTCGCTGGCAGTGCCGAACCATGGGACAGAATGAGCCCAGTGGTAGAATAGCGATTGAACATCTAGAATGTGTTCCACGACCTTGCCCTTTCTCGCCGGCGACAAGCGTCCGCACAAGTGTTTTCCATGGTCGCTTTTACCCCGCCGAACGGACTGCTTGCTGCCGTACAGTCATGTTGACGCGCTCTAGTCAGCAGCACAATCTTCTACTCCGTAGCTCCGCAGTGAGGGAGCGCGCAGCCTCTCGGCGGGTGAGCACACCAAAGCTGCACAACGACGTAACCAAAAAATCTCTTTCTCTGCCCAGAACAACGGCAGAATGGCGTTCTGCCGCCACGATAGGTCCAACATGCCGGGTGTGGAGAAGGGTAGCTATCGGTATCGATAGGTGGATAAGGTCGTGAGCGCAAACTCTGAGCGTGCCCTGCCGCGCGGAAGACCGCCGCCCAGTAGGAAAACGCCCATCTTGCATAAGGCCCACAAGTAATCTCCTGCGCATGGTGAGCGCTTTTGGTGATGCGATGAAGAGAGTCCAGAAGGTCGTGGATGCGGAACAGTGGGTTGAGATGAGAAGCGAGCGAGTCGCAGTGAGACGGCCGGTCACAGTTACCTCACCTTGACGCTGGACCTGATGCCCTACAGGCGCTACGTCGCAAAGCGGCGCACAGCAGGTTTTGGCAGTCGCTGGCAGCAGTTGGCAGCAGTGGAGCGACGACACGGCCAATTGGGCGCCTGTCGCAGCAGATTTTGAGCCCACGGCTCCACGGCGTGTGAGTGGCGGACCGGCCTTCATCCTGCACTGCTCTGGGCGTGCAACATCACTCACCCATCGAGTCTGCCATTTCCACGTGTCTCGCGGTTGACATGTGGTGACACTTCTGGCCTGCTCCTGAGCTGATGGGGAGGAGGCGCAGACATCCTGTTTTTGGCCTGTTTCGTTGTGCGTTTCGCTCAGCTTGCAGCCATCCCCTGGCAAGGCCGCACGCAAAAACGAGCGTTCCTGACGATCAGTGCAGCGCCGCGCAGCGATTCGTCAGATTCGGCTCTCGGCCGGCGCCCCTTGCGGAACCGTGAGACACATCAGCTTGTGCGGTGCCTAATGCTTGACCACATCGAGCGAGAGGCTTGAACGCCTATTTGGAGCGCAATGAGAAAGCAAAAAGCCTGGTTCCGATGCGCTCTGGCTGTCGCACGCAACAACGGGTGAAAGACTCGGGCTGACACTGCCCCCAGGGTCCTTTGACATGTGCCATCTGCCGTAAAGCAGCATGGGCGCGCAGGCAGTCTCGAGCGCGACGGTGGATGACGGCGCCAGTCCGTTGTTGAGTATGACCAAGGCAGCGCCGTTCCCTCAAAGGCAGCCGGGCCGAAGGCGTGGACGTGCAGCGCGGCCACGTTGGACGGGGCGCCCAGCGCACTGCTAGGCGACATGAGTACAAGCGCAGTGGGCGTGAAAGCGAGCGGAGGATGCGAGGTTGCCAGGGGCCGCCGGAGACACTAGGCGTACAAGTCCAACTTTGCGCTCCACTGCGTAGCTTGCTCTCTTTCTCCACCACCCAACACATTCACTCGTCTTTATAACCCGCTGCTTCCTGCTCTGTCCACTCTCTACAGGCTTGAGGTCTAGCACTTGTTCACTTTCATTTTACCCACACTCCCTTTGAGATCTAGTATCTCTAGCAGTCATTACGACAAACACCATCAACAGTCTCTATCCACGCAACTGCTAGCCAGTTCACCACCAGACTCACTCTCTACCAAGACCAGCTATCCAGCAAATCCAGCTTAACCAGCAAATCCACAACCAACAACATGAAGTACTCTCAGGTTCTCATTTCTGCCCTTTTCGGCTCCATGGCCGCGGCTGCCCCCTTCAAGCGCGACCTCGTCACCAAGACTGAGATCGCCTACGAGACTGTAGTCGTCTACACCACCGTCTGGGACGACGAGCCCGTCGCTGAGGCTACCACCACTGCCGGTGGATACTTCTACGAGCAGCCCACCGAGGCCGCCGCAACCACCACCCCTGCTGCTACCTCTACTCCCGCCTACACTCCTGCCCCGGAGCCCTCCAGCGTCTACACTCCTCCCGTTGTTGAGACTCCTGCTCCTACTTCCTCCGCTGTCGTTGTCTCCTCCGTCGCGCCTGCTCCCAAGCCTGTCGAGACCTCGTCCGCTGCTCCTGCCCCAGCTGCGCCAACCACCACTGAGGCTGCCTACACTCCCGCTCCCGTCGCCT
This sequence comes from Didymella keratinophila, assembly GCA_011058865.1. Classification (NCBI taxonomy): domain Eukaryota; kingdom Fungi; phylum Ascomycota; class Dothideomycetes; order Pleosporales; family Didymellaceae; genus Didymella; species Didymella keratinophila. The sequence goes on from SWKW01000217.1 coordinate 30,672, forward strand.
CTGCCGCTCCTGCTACTACCACCGCTGCCGCTGCTCCAGCCGCCCAGCAGGCATCCAGCTCTTCCGAGTCCACTGGCGAGAGCTTCACTGGCGTCGACCTGACCATCAACCCCCTCAACGGCGCTCTCGGTGCGTGCGGTGAGCCCATGCAGGCCACCGACATGTACGTCGCTCTCGCTGCCCCTGCCTGGGGTGCTTCAACTTACGACACCATGACCGGCAAGGCCACCAACAAGTGGTGCGGACAGAAGATCCGCATCGAGTACGGCGGCAAGTCTGTCGATGCTAAGATCATGGACATGTGCCCTGGCTGTGCTGGCCACGACATCGACCTCTCTGACGCCGCCTGGGCTGCCATCGGCATGACCGAGTGGACCCGCGTCCAGGGTAGCTGGTCCATGATCAACTAAGCATCCGTCCGCTACCTCCCCTCCTTTGCCAGCCTTTAGCACAGCTAGCTGGGTGTCGCTAGACGACACCATGAATATACCCAAGATTACGCTAGCGCAGGCTGGTCAGCGCTTTGCACGACACGTTACGATCTGCCTTCCCATGTTTTGCATCAAGCGGATCAAGCATCCGGAGTCAAGGAAAATAACTACTGAGGTTTTGGTTTGGTTCGCTCAAAACGTCGCTTCTACCATCTAGGTCTCATGTCGTATATGGGGTTTAGACGGTCGTTAGGAGTTGGCGCTTCTTTCACACTTTCTTGTCTCTCCTTGACAAACATTTCTATCTTCTTCGTGTACACACATTTATCTAGGGTTGGTGTATGGATTGGATACCCATATACTTTGGACATTGAGATCTTGAGGCTCAATAGCAATCGCTTGAACAAGTAAACAAACATCTTCTCGCCCTTTCGTGTTCGATGTTTCAGATCCTGGTGTTACAACGAGTTGTAATGCCCAAAATGGCTCACGACTGCTATTTCCGTGCACAAAGGATTGCGATCATCGACCTTCATTCGAGTTGTGGCAGTGCGCGCACGTTCTCAGGACTCCACATTCCTGAAGAGGTTCAGCCGCAACACGGTGCCACCGTCGCTCCATGCACTCGACCTCATCGTCAAAGCGCGTTGACGGGGCACCCATCGATTCCCGCCGTGAGCTGAAAGAAGTGAACCCTGAACATCACGTCATGTTCTCCACTGTGTTACGCAGGTTCAATGAGCTGAGAGATTCAATGAACCACCAATTCGCTGGTTCTTTTTTTCGGCACTGTGCCGAGTAAATCTCACGCATCTTGGGGTTTTGTGCGGGCTTTTGTTGTTGGTCTCATCGGTAAGACAAAGACACCGCGAGGGCGTGATGAGGGTTTCATGTTCGCACCAGCACGCAGGGGCCCAGGGGCCCAAAGTCTTGAACTCGAATTTTTGTTTGTCAGGATCTCACTCCACGATCGTTTCGAAATCGCAATCCTGTAATAGTTTGGCGTTGCAGGATCTGGATGGAGGGCTTTGAGGCGCAGGCTGAGGCTGTGCTTGTAGTGAATGTGGCGCGTGTGGTACCTATGGTTCGATGGACGTGCGTTGGCACGTCAAACGGCCAAGACCGTGTTGAAACCCAGAACAGGAACGATACTGGCAGTATAGGCTGGAAGTACAAGCTGAGTCTTGGTGGATAAGGCAATTACACGTTGAGCCATGTCAGCTCCTGATCTCACAGCAACAGCCCCATAGAGCTGCACGCCTTCCTTCTTCAAGGCCTCCAAGCTTACTCTGATGCTTGACTTCCTCGGCAACAAGCTGTGCATCTTGAGCTATTAAGAAGAGTCTTTGCGTCTTTGCATTGCCCCAAGCGAAAGTCGTCGTGACCGGTTTGCGACGCTCACTCTAACTGTTGAATATCCAAAACGGCTGCATGAGCCGAGTAATCTTCCCTTCGATGACGACGTATAAGTAAGCTTTTGTACTTCAGCAACTTCGTGTTCAGTATTGTTCCACTCATCATTCTCGGACACCTACGCTACTCCTCGAAAATGAAGCTCTCCGTACTTATGCTCCCAGTTCTGAGCGCTGCTGTGCTCGCAGCACCAGTACCTGTACCCGGTATGAGCTCTCTGAACGCTTTTATGATCGAACTCTGACGTTCTATAGCCAAAGAAGCGGCAGGCGTTGTGTGTAGTGATTGCGAAGCGTAACAATTCGTTAGACCAGTCTGTTGGTCAGATCGCTTTATATCGAAGTAGAAATGGGGGGCTTCACCTAAAAGAGGAAGGTTGAGTTGATGTGTTCAGCCGGCATTTGGCAAGCTATGAGACTGTAGTATCAAAAGAGCACAGAGGAATGAAGTTCGTGCTTCAGCGATGATGGACACGTTACAAGCAGCAGTGTCATCGTATGAGCTCCTGTAGTCCTGTCTCAGCTTCAGCCTGTCAAGGGACGTTCAGTATCTGGTCGAACAGGTGCTGTGGGAATGTGCTAGTTCTGACACTTGCCTCTTCTGTGCGAGGATTGATTTCATCGTTCCGTCTGATCGAAGGATCGTACCTGAACTAAATAAAGCTGCCGCGTTACAACGCTGGCCGTTGGAGTAGTGTCTTCGATCTCGGTCGAGTTTGTTAAAGACTTTACATGCTTGCCTAGGCCTTCTGGTATAGTCAGAGAAATGGACTTTGGACAAGCTGCTTCTCCAAGGAAGGAGCTTGCAGGCGTCTTACAACCGTGGATATTTTGCCAGATATGGAGTTCTTTCTAACTCATTGACGAGGGGCCCAGCCTGGATGGACACCGCTGCCAAAAAGCGCGCCATGACAATAGCTGGGCATATGTTCGAAGTGACCCAAGCAGGGTGATTGATCCACAAAATGGGTGTAGTGCAACGAGTCCCTCCTCAGTGATCGCAGTCGTTTCTGACGTGTGGTCTTGGGCGTCGAGAGAAATTGCTGCATCTTTGTGCGGTAGTATGGTACTCATCCCGTTCCAACGCAGTGCACGATCAGAGTGCAAATAGCCCGTTCGGCGATCGAAAAGACGTTGGCGCAAGATGCTGAGATTGGTTGACAGGTGACGTGTTATTGCTTTGGGATGGGCGAAAGGATCTACAAGTTCATGGGTCTGGACTTTCATTGTGGGTATTTTTGCCAGCCACTATGTATGTGCATCGTTTAATCGCGAAGAAAAGCATCCTGAGGGTGTCTACAGGTTAGGAGATTTCTCTGATAGTCGAGTGGCAAAGGTTGTAGGTCTTGAATCGTTTAGCGCTGAAGTGTCACCTGTAACATTCTCTCCAAAGTTTCCGTCAACGTCTGTGGTGTTGAGCAGCTGTCATCAATTCAACGCTGGAAGCAGGCTCGCACACCTGTGAATGCAACAGAAACAGAATACGTATAAACGAATGACACAAGAGCACTGTCGACGTAGGAGCAACGAACGGTGTGAGAGCATCGTACAATTCAAATGGATGCTGGCGAAGTCGAGCATGAAATATGAACGTTGGACGTTGGTACGACGCAATGCATAACATCGATGACTGATTGAGACTAAAAAACGTAGAGTCCTGGGATCAAAGAGAGGTCGTTCGATGTGGATTAGTATGTCCTTCCTTGCTATCAGCAAATGGCACACAATTGAATTTAAAGGGAAGAGACGAAAACGCACAGCATGAGAGCTGAAGAACAGCGATCTTGCAACAAGACCACCTACCATACATGACCTTCACATCAGCCTTGTGCCCACAAAAGCAGCACCGCAAAGCACTGTACCAGCGTTGCTTCTCAGCAACCCGACTTAAATTCCATCCTGCAGCGTTAGCAACACGTTCAGTATCAATCCACATCGCTCGTCTGCACCAAGTGTTCTCGAACATTGCGTTGAACTCAACAACGGTACACCGGAAGACACCACACTCCACTTCTTCCCTTCCTCAACCGCTCACCTCACCTTCGCAGTGCGGCAATTCTCCCATTCGATTCACTCCACTCGCGTGCCAGATGTCCGACTGTAGATATCGAAATGCACAGGTAGCGCTGTGGGCATGCTAGCACCGCCGAGGCGCGCGTGTGAGATGGTGGTGACTGATGAGAACTGGTGTGGCGGCATGTGCCGGCGGAGCGCGTGGGGTGGAGTCTGGCGCCTTGCCGGGTGTGTGGGCGAGGGACGGAGAACTGGAGATGGGCGGGTAGTGACGCGCCTGTCCGAGTTCGCCTTTGACCGATATCGTTCGAACGTTGTTGTATCTGACGTGATTGATTGTTCTTGTGGTGTTGCAACTGGTATAGCCGTCAGTCCCGCGGGAGTGCGGGAGCTGCGGAGTACACGGATGACGCTCACTTTGCTTGTGCTGCTTGCGAGACAATGAGCGTGATACCGAGATACGTGTTCGTGTGGCAACATCCATGGATGTGAAGCAAGTTCAGGACAATGAGTGTTTGTGTCTTAGTATTGATGATGATATTGATATCTCATAGATGATGTTGAGTGTGGCAGTCCATTTCGCCAAAGGATTCTCAGATCCCATTCTTAAAGCTTTCCCTAACAGTTCCTCATCGCAGATGTCGGTCTTGAAGGGTATAATACGCAAGCAGTGCAGTCCATCCCGCTTTTGTGTTCAAGTCGTTCGCCCAAGTGTCCACCGCGCCAAAGCGCTCGTCTTCCCGTCTTCTCTCATGATCAATCATCTATATCACGACACGTGAAACGTATGTACAAAGCTGACACGTCCTGGCGTGTCATGCTCATCGCTCATAATGCTGCCTCATCTATGCGAACATGCTGGCACCACCAGACTCAATAGCATCGATCTCAGCCTGAGAGAAAGTCATGCGCTGGAAGCGTGCGGGAAGCTCGGAGCGGTCGAAGTAGAAGCCCTTGCCCGCCTCAACGGGGCCAAGGGAAGAACCGGGTGTGCTGCCAACACCGCTGGAGAAGTCGCGAGACTGGTTCAGAGGGCCGTGCTGCTGTGCCTTCTGGCGATAGCTGGCGAAGGACTCGGGAAGCGAGTGGGTGGGGGAGGCTGGGTGGGCCTGAGGAGTGTGGTCGACGTCTACATGTACTTGTAAGCTGCTGATCCAGACGCATTCAATGATGATCACCTACGGCTGGGAGTGGTGCGCTTGCCCAAGAAGCGGATCATGGGCTGGCGGCCAGCCTGGAGGATCTTGGTTGCGTTCATTGTGGGATGGATGAGGTGAGGCTGGTTCGAGCCGAGGTCGGCAATTGCAGGAGCTTGTAGGTTGAACAGGTGGTGATTACAAGATAGTAGTCTTAGATGAACACACACAGGTTGATGGCAACAGATCGATAGAGAGGGTGAAGGGAGCGTAGGCAGTGGTGGTGACGGAGGGGAGCCGGGTGTGACGATGAAGCATAAATATTATCCACGTTCGCGGCGCGAGCTGCGATGCGCTAAACGCCGAAGACGCCATTTCTCCCACTTTCCGGGCCTCTCCACACACGCCCGCGCCCGGAGAAGGATCGTCTCACAGTCGAACGACACACGCTGTCGTGCTCGCACACATTTCTAAGCGATTTTGCGCGGCATTGCGCGAAAGAGACATCCCCTTGTGCGGAGGAGCTCCACCTCTCGTGCAACAGGCGCGTTTCCTTGCCATTTAGAGCCATCCAGGCCATAGCTCCATGCAGCCGCCGGACGCCATTTTCACTGATCTCTGCAAGCTAACCCCTCCCCGCCAATTACGTGCCACCGTTCCTTATCAACCCCACGATTTCTCAAGGGAATTGCATATCGATTGTGTTGTGCCCGAGTGCGGCTCTTCCATACTCCTCCAAAACACTCGATGCACGAGTTGCTTCTCTACGGCCAGGTGTCGGCCGCTCGCCATGATCAGGTCCTAAAGATTCTTGCGGGGCTTGCTGCTATGCAGCCCCGCCGCATACTCCAGCGGCGCATCATCTACAAGCCTGTGCGTGAGCCTGAGGAACCTGGCTCCCATTTGCGACGCGGCGGTACTCAGAATGTTGCTGTGAAGCAGAAGCAGCAGAATACTACGCCTACGCAGCTCTACTATACACACTTAGTGCAGAAGCTCTCAGACGAGGACTTTGGGAAAGGTGACAGTAAAGCAAGTGACACACTGTCTGCCGACGTAGACTTCGAGGGCGGCGAGGAACCACGATGGTCGACTTTGTTCGAAGACATACCAGATACTGGAGACAGAGGAGTTTCCATTCGCTTCACCATCAGCACTGATCTTATTGGAGGAGATCCTCACACCTTCATGACTACCTCGGGACCGAATAGGTAAATTTGTCTCTCGCGCCTTATTTGCATGTCTGACTGCTTTGTAGCTTCGTCACTGAGTATTATGTCGAAGGGCATCGCTTTGTCCACGGTAACGTCGTCATCTTCCTGCACCGCGTACTCCATGAGCCCGCCGTTCGAAACCTACAAATGGGACCGAAGGTCAATCCACCAGCGTTCGACAGTCTGCAGCTATTGGATCAGAGCGGCACCTACATACTTGAGGCGAAGTTGCGCGTGCAGGACTTCAAAGAGGCGTCTGTGCTAGAGGCGGGTGTCAGTGAGCTCAAGGCTTTCCAGACGTTAATGAAGGGCTGCGTGGAACTGTCCTTACCTGATCGTCTCACAATGGACACAAGGGTGAAGTACAAGTTGGCACCAGGAGTTATCACGAAGGCTCAGGCACAACAAGCACAGGCAGCGCAGAATCGTTGAGCAGCCTCTCTGAAATACCGCCATGCACCTGGCTTACTTCGAAAATTTGTGCGCAAAGGCTTTTGTGGTCTGGAGCGACGCACATCCAAGCCCATGTGGAAAGGGAATTGGCGCACAGACGTACCCTGGACTGCAGACTCAGCAGTCAAACCGACTGCGAAAGCAGATCCGGCACAGAGTATTGCATATATGCAGGTCAAGTCACAGAGTAAGGATGTGACAACGGAAACTTCCCATCTGGATCGACGTTTGCCGGGGAGGAAAGTTCGAACTCTATGCGGACCACGGCTTCAGAGCCGCACATCCAATATAGAGTTTACTGGGAGATATCTCAAAGCTTAAGCATTGCAGGCTATACCTGGCTGAAGTTTGGAGCCTTAGAGCGATATCGCTCCAGGACTGATATCCAGGCTACTGCATTCTTGTATTGCATATGTTTTCGTCACACACACCTATCATCCGCTGAGGCATCGTGAATACTCCAGATGTGTAACTGCATGATCAACCAATATCGTCTTGTAGGCCCGTATTAGACGTTAATAACTCTGACCTTTGGGTACGCTCAGAGGCTGAAATGTCTAAGGTATTTGTTCCATTGCTAGTCGCACCTTCCGCGAAGTAAAGCACGTGCTAGCGTGAAAGCGCGTCTCGCGTTTGCCTTGCACTTGCCGAACAGCAGCCTTGCTAGTCAACGAACGACAACAACACGAGACCGCCGTCTCAGCTTGCGCATCGCCTTCTTGAACGTTCAACGTTGTTCGAGAAGTGCAAAATGCCAGAGAGGCCGGGCATGAGGAAACGACCGAGCGCCAGCGAAAAAGAAGTCTCTCCTCCTCCGGCGAAGAGGCGGCAGCAATCTCATACCACAAGTGCGCAGCAACTGATCAGACGGTCGCTTGAGCTGACACCCGTTGCAGACAAAGCAGTCGCTAGCTTCTTCACGCCTACGTCCAAGAAAGAGCCCGAGAAGATGACCTGGCGAATTGTGAAAGATAGCCTTCTTGTTGGGCGTTACATCACCTCAACTACTGTTCGGTCCGCCAGTAAAGCCAAACAAAGGGTAGCAGCATTTGACTTCGTATGTGTACCTGTCTTTACTACATGGCCCTCATGCATGCATTCGACGCAATGCTAATGTTAGCGATACAGGACTCAACTTTAGTGACGCCTGCATCGGGAAAGAAATTTGGCCGTGATGCCAGCGACTGGAAGTGGTGGCACAGCAGTGTTCCCGGCAAACTCAAACAACTCCACGAGGAAGGGTGAGACAGCATGAGCATATGCACATCACGGCATTCATACTGACTTGGTTGTGTCGAATAGATACCTTCTTGCTATAATCAGCAATCAAGGCGGTATCAGCCTCAAGTCAGACCCGAAGACTGTCAAGTCTGATCAGAAACGATTGGCGGATTTCAAGGGCAAAGTCTCAGCAGTCGTCAGCCAGCTGGACCTACCTGTCACTGCATACGCAGCTACAGGCCGCGATGAGTACCGCAAGCCACGAGTCGGGATGTGGCGGGAGCTACTAGATGACCTTGATCTCGACATTATGGAAACTGTTGACCTCGGAAACTCTTTCTTCGTTGGCGACGCCGGTGGTCGGGAGGCAGTGGCTGGCATAACGGTGAAAGACCATTCATGTGTCGACAGGTATGCTGCAGCCTTCAAAGCATGCAACCAGGAAGTACATTGTGCTAAAACTTCACTAGGGATTTCGCTGCCAACGTCGGTCTCCCATTCCACACGCCAGAGGAGTACTTCCTAGAACAGCCGGTTCAGCCGTTTGTGAGGCGCTTTGATCCAACCGCCTACGTGAACAAAGTGGCCGAGAGCTCAACATCTGCAAGTACGTTGAGAGAGCAGCAGCCACACGGAACATGGCGTTGTGAACTCAAGGTCCAGGCACTGACTACAATGTAGATTCTGCCATTACGAAGACTGACGCTTTGGATATTGTTTTGCTGGTTGGCAGCCCAGGTGCTGGCAAGTCTTCGTTCTATTGGAAGCATTTGCAGCCACTGGGATATGGTCGTGTGAATCAAGACATTCTTAAAACTGTAAGTGCTTAGACATCGTCTATTAACCTGGCAGCGCGTGCTGTGCTACCTTTCGGCATTTTGAGTAACGTCATGAAACAGCGCGAGAAATGCGTGAAAGCCGCCACGGCGCTCATCGAAGAAGGAACAAGCGTGGTGGTTGGTACGTCCCATCGGCACCCCGCCTTGTCGACATGAGTTCGCATATCAACGTGTGTGCTAAAAGCTTCTAGACAACACGAATGCCGATCAAGATGTACGCGCCGTTTGGGTAAATCTAGCGAAGAAACACTTGATACCTATTCGCTGCGTACACTTTACAGCATCGGCTAAGCTATGCGAACACAACGACGCCGTTCGTGCGTTGAATCTTGGTCAAGAAGTAGGTTTCTCAACACTAGCCGCTAGCCCAGGTACCGGCTCAATGCGCCTGCCCGATGCAGTTACCTCAGCACGCGACTGGCTTGCTCGTTAGTGTCAACGGCATTGCGGAGAATCGTCCCCGGGCTTCCATCGGTGTTCGCCTGCGAACTATTGACATGTTTACTAACTGTTATCAGACCAATCCCGAGAACAGGACGATGCTACCGAAGCTTGCTTTTACCAGCTTCGCGTCAAGATTCCGCGCGCCAAAGCTTGAGGAGGGGTTCAAAGAGATCGTCACGGTAGACTTCGAGGTAAGTGTTGTGCGACCGCAAACTAGATAGTGATTGTGTTGGTTGGTGTATAGATTTTGTTGCTAACCGAGCCAAGTTGGACGGCTCTGATGCCCAAAAAGAGCTATGGAGCAAATATTGGACCTGAGTGGATCATGGATGAGCTCCACGATATCGAGACCAGGATGATCCTGAGGTCAGAAAAATTCATGGCACGAACGCTGACGACGACTCGCTACGCCCAGTATGATGGCAGCAGTTGGATTTTGCCAATTGGTCGCCATTTTCTGCAGGGCAGTACGGGCTGCAGAATAACTGGAGGCTTACTCGAAGCGAGCTCATGCTCGCAGCTCTAGCATCTCCAAAGTATCGAGTAAACTCCGGCTAAGTCAGCATCTCTACTATTTATCACAAGGCGTCTCGTAAGCTCAAGTTCCGCGGCACATGCAATGCAGTGCAGCTGCAGCCAAAGCTGAGGTACATGTACATGGCAGACGATCAAACACAAGTAGATTGCGTAAGCCGGCATTCGCATGGGGGAGGTCCATGGTACCCACGCGACAACTCATCGTGCCGAGCGAATACGACCAAGATTGTGTGTCACAAGCGCGCGATTACTCGGAATGCAATTGCCCGGCGGTTCTCCTACCATCGACAGCGAAGCGTTCTTTACAAGCGTGCCTTCTTCGGACAGACAGCTTCGCAGAAAGATCGGCGGAAGACTAAGTCATAGAGGCCCACGTTGCATGTTCGAGACCGCCTACGCAAAGAGTTGTCTGTTCCACCATCGGAAGCGCTCAACCGTCACTGTCGTCACTCAGCGAGCGCATTGATATGCACCGGTGAGCAATCGCACAATGGCACGTGTTTGTGAAGTCACAAAGTACCTTGGAATCCATGATGCCTCACCGAGTCGAAAGTTTGCTGCCAACGAGCGGTGCGGGCGAGCACATGCTCACCGACTGATTTTCATGCAAGTTGAGCGTTGCGGAACTGGGCAAACGGCGTTCTCCCGCCCGTCTCTGCATGTTGGTGCAGACAGTTGCCGTGCCGCGGTCGCTTGGTTTAGGGCAGCGAGGAAGAAAGTCCGTTGGAGTGCTGTGAAAGCGCCGGACGATGGCCGACTTGAGACCGGTCCGACACGGCGACCTTCTGTCGTCATGATCTGAGATGCAAGCATGGTGCGGGCGTTCAACCCACTCTTCCCAAGCACCTGTTACCAAGTTCGAAATCGCACACTAGTGAGCCGACGCAGTTAGGCGCCACCGGGCATCAGAAATTTCGAGTGAACTGCGATCCCAGCACGGCACGGTCTTGGGCACCACGCGAATCAGCAGACTCGCCCACTGTGGTTTTGAGTTGAAACTCCTGGCAACCTTCACAACGAGGTGTGAGCACTATCGCAGGAACCCGCTTGTAAAGAGAGAAAAAGGAATGGTTTGAACGTTTTCGCGAGGGATGCGTGGCCGCTGAGGTCAGTGAGGCTTGCAGCATTGAGAAATCAGAGGTCGCCAAAAACATGACCCCAAGCCACAGTCAGTAAGCGCAGCAAGGCACCTTGCCAATCAAGTACCGTTCAACAGTTAGCGTTCCAACAAATCCTTCCGATTTGTCTGGACACTGCTGGCTTTTCGCTGGGCTGAAGGTTCTTCCCGGCCTCCCCAGGCACACCCGCTCGATGTCACAGGTTTCTTGTGAGACTCGCCAGTGTTACAAGAGTCAGGTGCCAGAGAGTTTGGAAAAGGGATTCAATTGTTCGAAAGTAGACAAATGAGAGCAGCGAGTGTTTGACTGTTTTACGGTTCTGAGGGCGGGATGTTTTGTTTGTTTTCAAAGTTCTGGCGCCGGCGGCCCATCCGCGAGTTTGTCTCGACCAAGCGGGAGAACGACGGGAGAAAAACCGACTGTCCACAGCCATCTACAGCCAAATTGTACCTGTCGATGTCATCGCTTGCAACGGACAAGGGCGAGCAGAAAGCGCCCCAGTCAAGAAGAGGAATGCAGCCGCCGGCACAGCACCAGACGAACCAATCTTCATCCTTGCGCTGCCCCGTAGTCTGTCAACTGAGCCACGGTTGCACGCACATGGGAGAACTGTCAGACACCACAGCGCTGGTAACACAGACACTTCAGGTCGGCAAAGCAGTGAGAAAGTGAGAAAGCGCAGACTCAAACACCTGCAAATAGACGGCAATGTTTGTGAAGACAAGAATTGCGTTGATTGTGTGAACGGAACTGTTGTTCCTGCATAACTGCTCCACCCGCAAAAGCTTTTTCGTGGGCTCGTCAACAGCAGACGATAGAGCTCGCATGGGACCGGGTATTTTCAACGCCTCCACCAACGACAGGCTTCGCTTTTAGCATCGGGAGGATGAAAACTCAGAATGTCCAGACCAGAAGATGTGCAAAGCAGGTGGACGTCAAGTGTCTGCTGCTGCAGCAACAAGCCCGCAAGTGCACGGCGATCCATGTTGACGCCCAAAACAGCGGCGCGAATGCTGCGATCAAGCACAAAGCAGCGGCGTCGATGCGTGAACTTTGCGAGGGAGCCCTGGGAGCTGCTTGCACAGGGCGGTGGCAGAGCATCACCGGTGCTGTGTACCGGAGACGACTCATGACGGCCCGCACGAAACCGGGGAGGCAGAGTGAATGTGCCGCCAGTTGGCTAGACAAAGACGGGAATAGCTGCGGTCGAGGGTGTTGCTTTCTGGTGAGGGCTTGGCGTGCTGTACCAGTGGGAAGGAGCTACCGCCGTGCGCCGCTGCCCACACACAAATCGTGCCCCATCCCCCGACTTTGGTCGCTGTCCTGCTTGCCCACGTCAGTCGTCGCTCTTTGCCAACTTGCACCTGCTTTATCGCTGCGTTGTCCCTCCCTCGAATCAACTGTGCGCTGGACTCTTGGATCACGAGCACGCGAAACGCCAACCGTGAGTGGCCTATCCCAGCAGACCACCGCTCTCACGTGCCGTCCACATTGGGTGCGCTAGCCGATGGGCGCTGACTTTACTAGGTCTTTTTCGCAGCATAAACAGGTCAAAGGTACATACGTGGTCTTGCTTCGTGGCACCCTCCAAGGCTTTCTTTCAAACAATCCGCGACCGCCATTCTCTGGGAGATCAGCAATCGGCCACCAGTCATACGGCGCGAGGTTTACTCTTAAGCTGGTGATGGGATCCCAGTACCCATTGTCAAACCTCACGTCACGCTCCGGCACCCAAACATCAACATGCACGATCTCAAACCATTGATGCTTCCCAAACTCGTTGCTGCGCGCAAATCATCTAAGAGCTCACTCGACATGTCTGCTGAGCCTACATCCTCGGTGTATTCGTGCGCTGACTCCGGTTTCTACTCGGCTTCTGAATGCTCCACACCACCCACGCCAAGTAATCATGCTCGAGGCCACTTCCGCTTCCCCAGCTCTGCATCTTCGCTGTCGTCAAGTCCGCCAACTCACGAGATCCTCGACGCGCCCAATGCCTCTGGCAAGCTCCCCAAGCTGACCGAGGAGCCGGTCGAGCAAGAATACCACTACGGACTCGAAGACCCCCCTCGTTGCTCATGTAGGTCTAAGCCATGTTCTAACCTGGTCGCAACAAATACTCATGCATTCCTAGGCGACAATGAAACTGGCCATGAGACGAATTGTGAGATTGCCAGAGCCTATGAATTCCAGGACGAGTACTTCCGCTCTGTAGATGCGGAGATCCGCATGGCCAAGCGTCGACGCTCCTTGGAGTCATCAGCCAACAGCATCACCAACAAGATCGAACGCCGCTTCCCCTCTTTGTCGCGCAAGGTCAAGGAACGCAAGAGGGCGTCTTCGAGCTTCACCAGGGTATCGCGCAGCGAGACACCGTCTCGCGTCCCATCTACACGGTCGTCGTCCATCACTAGCTCCATTCGCCATGTCCAGTCCTTCGACGTCTCTCAACAGTACTCCCAGGTTCCTACCCCTGCGCAGAGCTTGGAGCAGCTCAGCGAAAGCCCCCCGCCCATGGAGATCGACGTTGCCAAAGCCAATGACACCGTCATCGACATCAATCCCGAGCAGGTGGACGCTGAACGTTACGCGTCTACTCCTCTCCTGCCCCCCCTCCTCATGTGCCGGGACGACCTGCCCACTTCATCGCCACTCCAGTCGCCCACCATTGCCAATGCGTCGCAGTCCTGCGTCCCGACCCCCATGGGTACCCCTCCGGTTCGCGCTTACCCTACGCCCACGCTGTCTGCCAGACCTTCAATGGCCTCGATCAAGACATCTCGCCCCGGGTACACCGTGTCCTCTGCCGAGATCCCGCCCATGATGTTAGCAGACCCTGATGACAAATGGACCAACCTTCTGGGTCACGCGAACTTTACCATCCTGCCGGAACCCTACGTCCCTGAGCGCTGCGACGCTGGATCTGTCCGTCAGCTTTTTACCGACTGGGAGACCGCGCGCTGCAATTACGCAAAGCACCAAGTTCGCACCGCAGAGCACTATGGCGTCACCTCAAAGCACTACACGCTCACCGAGCAAAAGTGGGCTGAGATTGATGCCATGTGGAAGAGGAACCACGAAGTGGCCACCAATCAACACGCTGAGGCTATCGGCTACCTGTCGCCTATTGCGCCGTTGTCACCTGTAGAGCCAGCTCCTCTCAGCAAGATGCCTACGCTCAACGACCCAAAGAGCGAGGGCAAGTTCCCCAAGCTTGGCGACGAGGATGTGGTCGGTCCCATGGTCCAGGCTGCATCTCCACTGATGCTCAAGACGCCTTCGCGCAAGCGCGCCTTTTTCAAATTCCTTAGCGACCTGCTCCCTGGATCCCTTCTCGGTCGCTCTTCGGCCGGTGTTCGAGGCCACTAGACTCCGCGGTCGCTACCTTTCTACCTTGTTTTTATCTTTGTGCGATTTTTCATCTGCAGCATCAACTGCTGCCAGGGATTTAACGATGTACGACTTGTATGACCATATCACGGCCGAGCCATTCGCGCTACGACCGATCCTTATCACGAATTTCCTTTGTTACTTTACGAATCTAGAGAGGCGAACTCCCTCACAGTACAACGGTCGGTATCTATGTATCCCTTCAGTGGGCTTTGTGGAGTTACAAGCGGGGTTGGAGGCAACCGGTCCTGTCAAAAAGCGTATCACGACATGTCACACGCAGCGAGGCTCTTCAGCCATTTGTTTTGCCTTCTCTTTCCTTCAGTCAATTTCAAGAGACAGCTCTCTTGTCGACGGCTATACCTCATCGTCCTTGTCTGGGACTGATGGTGGCAAGCGCAGTCGTGGGTCATACGGCGCTTGTGCCAGTACCCAAACGAGCATTATGCTCCGTTCAAATGTTTCAATGTATAACTCTAATGGGTGGACATGGGTCGGAGTCTGGCCATGGGACCTAATGAGTGGAGGTGGGACGGCTGCCTTGTGTAGCTCGAGTATACAGGTGCAACGCACCTGGTCACTTCGTTCACGAAGCGACAAGCGCAATCGTCACAAACCATCAATTGAAATGTTTACTACCATCATCATCTGTTCCCGTCCCATCTTCAACCTCTTGACATCGCGGTACTGCCTTGCTTCGACACCGACCGCGATGAGGATAGCCGAGACCATAAGTTGCTTGCATCACATGATGCACCTGCCACCCTCACAGTACACCTGCACAGCCTGTACTCACCGCTTGTACGCCGTCTTCCGGTATGCAAACCTCGACACCTCAACATTCTACCCGCAACATCGTCTCCGCGGCAATGACATATACTCACACCACCATAGGCTGCCTGACAGGCTCTAGAAGCTTGCTTAACGGTGCCATGTCTCTCCACATTTGCACTCTCAATCCCCACACATACATCTCGCTCGAAAATCTTCCTGACAATCCCATGTCATGTATCAGAATGTACAAGGCTGGACCGCGCAAAGCGGGGGTTGGTGGCAGGGCATAAGGGCCTCGCTTGGCCGGTGACCGGCTTCTGGTGCAACGATACTGTGCCGTATTGGGTTGACGGCAGACAAGCGTAACGCAGGTGTCGCCTTGCTGTGCACGTACCGAACCGCTGTGTGACGATCGAAAGCGGGAAGATCGTCATTACGGGGTGTCTGCAGATGGGCTTCGCTGGGGCTGTGTGGAGTGTGACTTCCAGGGTGTGATGTCGCTAGGCATGTGGCTAGAGATGTGTATCGAGATGCTAAACTTGGAGCCGAGGGGAGAAGGGCCTTTGCTTAATGAGCTTGTATACGCTCAGCACCTTCCAATACTTCGTTGCAGCCCTTGCGCACCTCAAGCTCAAGCGTGGGGAGAGAAAAGCCAGTCATCGCACCTTACGGTGCATCGATCTCGGGAACATCGTGCATACTGCTGCGCCGAGACGGTTGACATGCTATTCCAGTCGCGATATCCGGATAGTGTGGAGCAGTTGGGTTTGCAAACTGTCCGTAGTGTCAGAAATGTTCGGCAATGCTGTCTCAGGTGATGCAGCTATGTCGTCTTCTAGCTCGTGCTGCGCTCCTATCAGCCTTCTACGTTGTTCACCGAAGCCACAGGATGGTGGCCGCAGAACACACTCGTACATGTGTACACTGTGGTTGCAGGCATAAGTTTTGTCAGTAGAGAAGGGTAACAGGGATGTTCAGCTGTATTTTTTAGGTTAATTAAGCTAGGCTTTGTTATAGATTATATATAAATTCTAGTACTTTATATAACTACCCTAAGTATTAATTACTACCCAGTAATAATCCTTTATTATTGCTACTACCTTAGTAAGCACCTTAGAGGTAATTAAGTCCTAGGCCTTATATATAATACCCCTAAGTTAATTATATATACGCTGCCTCTCTCCTAGCAGGCTAGGATAGTAAGACTCTATATAGTCTATTATCTAATTCTAAACAACTGTTAAAGTCGTACCTTAGACAAAGTCTAATACTGTACTAGTTTGAGTTAGTTTTTAGAGTTAGAGTACAGTTTCTAGATTAGTAAGGGTTCTACGTTTAGACAAGTCTAGTATAGCAGAGAAGGTTTAATAGCTAGTAATAGGATTAACTAGCTATAGTATTAAGGATAAGATTCTAATAACGTGTTTCACTATTAAGCGCCGCACCCTACTGAGCGCCGCACTTTTAAAGGCATAACGCCTGCGCAGTACTATTTCTTAATACTATATAATTAAGTTAACGTGTTTCCCCACCGAGCCGCCCACCCCCACCGAGTCGCCCGCCCTCACCAAAATCGCGACTATTACAACAACTATTACTATGCCGCCAC